>CAAKHC010004979.1:3643-32264 GCA_901007825.1 Macroramphosus scolopax | reverse complement strand
GTATACACTTGTGCTGTCTAACAGCTTTGTGGGGACCAAAACGTTGGAAATCAAAATGGCTGTTTAAGGGTTGAGACTGGGTCTTAGGTTCAGGGTTAGAATAATATTTTTGTTGGGGTTAGGGTGGAGCATTCAGTTGTGACAGTTAAGTGGTGGTTTAAGCTATATGGATGACTCCCCCCTGCCTCATTTTCCGACTGGGCAGTTGAACTGGGGAGCCAAAGGCAATGCACTGGTTGGCACACATTATCTGCAGCATTGTCCATTCCCATATTGCCCCGTAGAGAAAAATACATTACAAGTCAGGTTTCTCATCCCCATAAGTTAGTCAGTGTACGAATCGTGTATGAATTTTTTGAAACATTACTTAACTATTTCTATTTTTTTGTTGTGCTTTCATTGAAGAGGATATAAAGTCCCAATTTAATTTTTTTCTCTGTATGTGGAGACATCTTTGATCTCTATTACTGTCCACACCCGTCTTAATTCATAACACCGGGAATGGCCCTGTTATTGGCCGACACATTCTATGGACATTCTCCTTAATTACATAAGGAATTCATGGGGCATCCATGTGGGTTTAAGACACTGTATTTGTAATGGCAACGCACCTGGGTGAGTGTTTGCTCCCCCAACTCCCACCTTCCTCCCCCCATGTTTCCTGTAACCTATTTATTATCTAATGGTCAAAAATGTCCACTTGAAATATGAAGAAAGACAAATAATAAAATCTGGGGGGATGGAGTATTACATAAAACCAAAACGACATGTCTATTGCATCAAGGCTGATGAAAGCCAATATGGATGTCAGTGTGACGTCTTCAGGGAAACAGAACTGCCCCTTGGGTGGATGACTTACGACACTCAGCTTCCACTTTCTAGTGTGTTGCACCTCCAGCCAGGCGCACTGAGTGGTTACCTTGGAGAGGGAAGAGCAGAGCACACAAACACAAACACACCTGCATGCACATACACACACACACACACACACACACACAGACATACGCAACCATGCACATCGTATTAATGGTTTCTATGGAAAGATGCCAAACCAACTGACGATCTTCTCCTTACTCCCTCCAACCATCCCACTTTCTTGTCTCCCATCTGATCGTCTCTCCATCCCCTTCTCTCTTTTTCTAAAAGCATTATGCTCTTAAACCCCCTCTGCTTCGGCAATCTGCCACTCCTCTCCTTATGAAAGAAACGTACAGGAAAAAGAGAGATTTTGGATTTCTGTGAAGTAACAATCTGTCATGATGTGCCACACACAGTGCGGGGCCGCAGACGTATCTCATATTATCTTCCCCACTGCCTAAAAGCTCTTCAAGAAAACCTCCATTTTATTGCTTGGAATTTTTCATTTCTGATTTAAACAGAAAGGTTAAGGTTATTGCAACAGGCCTGCACAGAAAGCGATGGGGGAGGGCTGGTCAGGAATGTGGGGGAGCATCTTTAAATTGATAAAAGTCTGTTTTAGGCCATTCTTCCCACACCTCGGATGGATTTCTACTTTACATTCTCTTTTCTGCAAAGACATGTTTTAAGATGCAGGAGATAAGACACAGAGATACAGCATGGCGGCCGGGTTTGACTGATGTGATTGTGCTGCCTTTAATGGGCTGTTGCAACAGAGTGATAATGACCTCCATCGGTTCAGATTAGTGCAAAGCGTTCCCATATACGCAATATTAACCTTACTCCAATGATGCTTTGTTGATGTTTCAACACAACATTGCAAAGCAGAACCATTTGCACAAGTTTTTACATCAGTCCACTACTTTTGGGAACACCTATTGTGACCTTTAGCAGAAAGCAGGCCTATGTTTGTATTTTGGAATTAAAGATGTTAACCTTACACATGGTGAGCTAACAGGTCCTTTTGGCTTAAAAAACTAATTGGCCCCTCATATATGGACTTGAAGGTAGCTCGACTTGTCCCTTTGGATAATCTGAAATAAGGTATCTATGTTTTATGATTCTACATTTTAATTGTAGCCGATGGTAGAGCAGCCAAGTATAAACCCTCTGTACACATGTTGCAATGCTCCTTTCACATCTTGTAGAATTGACTTGTGGACACAAGCAGCTGATCCGTCCTCGCACCCTTTTGTAGACTGCAAATGGCATTAAAATTCTGTTACACTCGGGTCCGAATCAGCTCAAATCATTTTATTCCAACGCCTTTCCTCCGCCTTTGATGATGAAGCACATCAATTCCAGGAAAAAATGGTCGGATGAAATTACATCGTGTTCCTCTAAGACCTGTTTGCTAATTCTTGTGTTCCCTAGAGCCGATCAGGAACCAGCACCTTACTGAAGGAACATCTGATTGTTGTTTACTGTAGATTTCAACCAGGAAGCATGTCATTGGGAGCCAACCAAGTTCAATCTAAGTTCAATCATCTGATGCTCCGAACAAAATGTTACTCATTGAAAAAAGCCGAAGATATCAAAAGTTCAGCGCCGTAACTTTCCTTTAATGACTGAGGTCCAAAGTGTCTCAGATGACAGCTTGTTTGTCACATCCCAGCCTCGGTTGCACTTACATTCACCCCGTCCCCAATATTTGAACCTTGTGTCTGTTGAATTTGCTTTACATTTAAAATGTCTGTGATTTTTCCTGGAGATCAATGAAGTGAATAGTTGTGGAATACGCAGGATAACCTGAATCAGATGTATTTTGTTTTGATCTGGAAGATGAAGGACGGCGACATCGAATACTTCCTCTCCACATTTCAATACATGGATCCGGCTTTTCACAATACATCATGCCCATGACACAACAGGAAAATGGTCCCTTTCATAGTACAAGTTTCAGATCCTTTATTTAAAACGGGCATTGTTGTTTCAGCGCTGTAGCACATCTGCCGATTTCTCTACTCCAGATGTTTCTTGTTTTAGGTCACATAGAGTTTCATCAGTTTTGATCATAAAAACGTCCCACGTGTCACTGCACACTTTTGGCTTGATCATAAATTTTATTTTACACCATAACAATTGTCCCTATTGAGGCTTGTACTGTATATTTCTGAGTTGATTAGGTATGATTATTTGTCATTCAGCAACAAGCTTCATTTTGAGTGACTTCTGATCATATTTTAGTTGGTGATCTAGTCAATGTTATTTATTTCTAACATTTAACATCATTTCTAACATATGCATAACTGTCATCTCATCTTATAATGTGGGAGAGCAGCTGCTCCTGAGGCTCATGAGGACTCACGGGAGACAAACTGCAGGTCACGGAAATGGGGGACAGCTTGGGAATGTGTCCTTGCCCAGGTCGTGGGTTTCCCCATCCACAGCAACCTGTCTGGAGTGGACACTTCTTCACCTCACACACCCCCCCTCCCCTCCCTGCTTCACACAGCCCAGAGCTCTCAACAACACATAGGATTAATCCATATAGTAAAGTGAGTGGCTGAATGGGTTTTGTAGAGAGCAGAATGGAGGTAATGTTCTGTGTTTTCTAAATGGGAAAGCAGAGGGCCTTTCAGAGGGAAAACATGCTGATTACTGTATTGTAAAATGGCTTTTGATTCCCCCTGCCTGCTTTAATCCCCGGGACACAACAGTGGCCCTGTCTCCCACCAATGGCAATTGAGCCTCTAAGGAGATTTGTATTACAAGCAAGCGGGGTTTAATTGTGAGCTCGGTCAGTTATTAAAGAAGCCAGGGTTAGCTGAATTGGAGACTGGTGGGGTAGTCCTCCACTGCTTTTGACCGTTGTGCCTCTTTCTTTCTTGACTGTGGTTCGCAGTTTGTTGTTTGCAATGCATAGGCCCAGAATGAATACAGGCTCCCTACTATAGAGCTCTTTCTTCTCCCTTCTCCCTCGACGTTTTTCCCTCGCTTTTCCTAGTGGCTTCCAGGGAACGCAATTAAAGTGGGGAATTTTATGGGAGGATGGGGCATTGGTGGGGAGTAGAGGGAGAGCCGGCCAGCGAAGCTATTATCCGTCCTGTAGGCTTGAATGGTTGCCCCCCCCCCCCCTCAACGAAGACAAAAGAGTGGTCAGAACCAGTCTGGAGAGTGGCCTCAACTGAAGAATGGTGGCCATCCGTGGTGGCGGGTCCCTGCTGGCTCCACATCCGAGGATCTTCACCTAGCAAGAAAACAAAACATTAGTAATAATGTCACATATCTTCACTCACAAACACATATTACAACACTTATTTTAAAGGTCAGTCGATTTTTTTTATGAATGGGATCGTCAAATTTAAGGAAATACCTTTTATTTTAGCACATCACAATTCCATTTGTCATAATTTTCATTGAAGAAGCATTTGGTTGTAGATCGGAGGGCTATCTTCACCTGTCAATCAAAAAACATGTCATTTAGATCACTGTTTCATTTTCTGTCTGCCTCGTTCATACTCATTTAAAAAAAAAATAGTATTAATAGTCTTGTGCAAAAAAGTCATGCTGATAAAGTAAACACATTTTAAGTCAGAACATCTACAGTTTAGGCACCATCACCATTAGAACAGTAAAAGTGGTCCAACATCATTCCACATACCGCAACAAGTCTCCATGGCAACAAGAAGGGCAACCTTTGGCTTGATTTGATGTTTTTTTACACCTTCTGCAACAATTCAGACGGGCCTAAAACAGAACACCCGTTCAGCACCCTCAGCATTCCTTGCCATGCCTCCCCCTAGTTATCCATCAGCGGACAATGGAGGATTGAGTACTCCCTGGGCAGGCCGGTGTCTGTGGAGTCTGTGATGAGCTGTGTGCCAGTATGGGTAAATAGAGGCCCTTTAATATCCGCCAGAGGGCCGAGGAGTGGGCCTGCGGTCAGGGTATGGAGCTCACTGAGCTGGCAGCCATGAAGCTCATTGTTGCTGTTTGTTAACAGGTGTGTGTGTTTAAATGGGAGTCTTTCATTGGAGCAGCTACATGAGCCCATGGAGCCAGAGCACCTCTCACCCCATCACAGTGGGCTCTAACTTCTCTTCAATGACAGCTTTTCAGCAGCCCGGTGAAGGGGAGAAGGAGGCGAATAATGAGAGATGAGAGAGGCTGAGGGGTGAAAATGTACACAATACATGATAAATACGTTTAGAGGCTTTCTTAAGAAGAGTTAGATGAGAAAGTTCCTCCTGGTCTAATATCTGTTGGCCAATCTGAACCAGCTAGTGCTTCATATTCTGCTCTCCAAGTGTCTGCCTCTATTGAGAGAACCAAGGAAATGCAAACTTCCTTAGCATGAGCATGAATGTAAAACTCTCAATGCACAAGTTGATGTATGTTCGTACACTCAACAATAATCACAGACTTTGGACATTGACTATAAGAATGTGATTACTGCGGCCCAGTTCAGTCTCCTTTGTAGTGTTCGCTGCTGCAACGTCGCACTGTTCCACTGTTACAATGTGGAACACTGCAGGGTTCTGCGGCTGCGCTCGGGAGAGAGATAATTTAAAGTGTAAAAGTGATTATATTTTTTACGAATTCAACCTTTATTCTAATTATTTTGGTTTGCATTGCATCGTTGCGCTACGTTCTGGGTACATTGTCCTGAATATTTCAGAAAAAATGAGGTTGTCAGTGTGTGCATTTTAATAATCTTTATGCAAATATTAAGATAAGATAAGATGAACCTTTATTTGTCCCATGACGGGGAAATTTACAGCATTACAGCAGCAAAGTGGATACTTCAAAGTCCTGTTGTTTCCACCCAGTTACATTACGTAATATTATGTCAAAGATTTAAAATGCTTCTTCTCACCTCAGAGGACAGTTGTCACCTTATGTCTGTTCTGATCCGTGTGCAGTGTTTTTATCAGTTACGTTGGTGAAATGGAAGGAACTGATTACAATGTGTTGTTTTACGTACAATGAAACTGCACATAAAACGATGGTATAAAGTTATTGATATTTCTGTGGAGGAAGAAAACAAATCAACAAATCATCCAGACACAAACTACTCATTGAACCTAAGTGTAGCACTTACTGTAGATTTAATAGTCAAGTCTTTGTGTTGCCCTTGTGTTGACACTTTACAAAACTGTTCTGCAGTCGGCCGGCCACCACATTTTCCTTCCCATGTCACCCCTGCCTGTGACACACTGTGCATGAAAAAAAGGTCAAGTCTTACGCATTTTCACCACGCGCATATCAGGAAAAATCGTTACTCTGCGGCTGCGGAGGTTTAAAAACAGAGGGCAGTGAGTCTCCCTCCCTATATTGGGCTACGTGTTGAGGATTACAGTACGGAGAGAGAGACAGTGGGAAAGGGAGAGGAAAAGCTGTGTGAACGATAACCTTGCCACACTGCTCCATGGAACCCTGCCCTGTTAATAGTTTCCACCATGGGCGAGTGAGGAGGAGACCAAGAGGAAGAGGAGGGAAAGGAGGGGGAGACGGGGAGCAGTGGAAGATGCTTCCTGTGTGGCTGGATGGGTGCTGGCTGCAGAGTGGAAAGGGAAGCAACCTTGGGCACTGTGGAAGAAGTAATGAAAGATGCACTTTCCTCAAGATGCAAATAAAAAACTGGTTTATTGTCTCCTCAACATGACTTTGATTACGATGTTATTTCACCATATGCTTTTTATTATTTGGAAATCATGTGGCATAAAAACGTTATGAAAGAGTTTAATTTGAACTGTGAACAAGGTTCATATTCTGTTACTTACAATTAGAAGCCTGGATGGGAGTTTCAATTACTTCTTTGATCGTCTGTTTGTTTTTACATCCTTTCAGATGGATCAAGCCGGGTCTGCTTGACCTGGTTCATCCCGGCCTGGTTACAAGTGGACCCGAGTGATTCCCGAGTCACGTGTCTCACCAGGTGCCAATTACTGATCAGTCTCTCATCATGTCTTAAAATTGAGACTCACATGAGTGAATAAATACGCAAATACAATGTATAAGGTGATGTGCCGTCTCAACAGAGTATTATATAACAGATAAACGACGATACCGTCGGCTGCCAGCTTGGTGTTGGAATAATAACGGATATTTGTGGTCGATGTGTAACTTTGACATGTTCATGCTTTCTCTGGTTCATTTCAAGTAAACTTGAGATATATGACTTTATTACAGTAAGTTGTACGAAGGCATTAACATAAATTTTGGGGGGTTGTCACATATTATTTCTTTCTTTGACACAATACATGTGACACAAAAAACTGTTCTTCATTTAATCCAAAGTGAATTGATCAACGCAGACTCTCCTCTCAGACCTCGAGCTGGCATGAAAATAGAGCCAGACGCTTCTGGTGCTGCGAGAGGATGTTGGAGCGAATGACGTCAAAACAAACGTCTGACGCCTGCCCCACAGGCCGTGGAACTGTCAGACCTCAGTGTGTAGTAAAAGCCTGTTGTGCAGTGCAGATTATACGTGTTGGGATGTCCCTGCTGATATGGCTGGTTGAGAAACCCGTGTGCTTCTCCCTCTGGGAGATCCTGACCCCTGGCTAAGGAGTGTTTTCCTCTATAGGGGGCAGCGGGCACTACATGTGAAGCGCTGGAACCAAAATAGAGAAGAGTATACTTAGGTTGAGTCAACATCTCCAGAAAACTGTCCCCCATGCTTGAGTTGTCAAGCCACATGGGTCTTAAATTTCCTTTTATTGTCGACTGTGTAGAAGAGACGTTTTCAAGATGATCCTGGAGGAAACAAAGATGGGGAATCTAACCTGTGTTATTCATTGCTCAGACTTGTTGGTTATTGTTTTTTATTGAGATGGATGAAAGCTTTGACAAAAACTGGGGAACTTTGACTTCTGAATATTTGATCAAAAATCAAAATGTTTATGAATTGTATTGTATTGTATGTAATAGTAGTAGTAGTATAGTATATAGTAGTATTGGTGGTGGTAATAGTAGTTATACCATTTTTCTTATAATATCAATGGTAGTTATTACTATAATTACTATTATATAACACAATTAGAAACTGACATAATACCATGTTGTCATTTGTCCTGCTCTTTCCCCATCACTCTCTCTCTTTCTCTCTCACCCCGACCGGTTGAGGCAGCTCACCCAGACGCCGGTTCCTCTCCGAGGTTCCTTCAGTGAACGGGAGTATTTCCTCACCAATGTCACCAAGTGCTTCCCGTTAGGCATCTATAAATTTGTAAAGCGTGTCGTCTAGACGTGCTCTATATGAAAAGTGCTCTGATGATAGTTCCTGTTGATGCAATATCAATAATTGAAATTAAAAAAGTAGGCTCCTAATGAGAGAGGCTATGACTTCATGTTAGAGTCATTGTAGCAGCACATGAATCAATATCAGCGTTAGTCGCATTTAATTCAAGTTGCATTATAACAAAATTGGTCGCACATCATTTGTCAGAGAGCCGATCATTTGCAAACAATAATCCCATGACAGAGATTAGTTGGACGGGGCAGCCACATGCAGTGTGGCTCCGAGAGACCATTCAGTGACCTCTATGACGGATCTGCATGTGGATCCCAAAACCTCATCTGGGGGAAATGTGTGTTTGTATTGTGATGCTGAAAAACAAGTCTTTGATCATTCTTCTGCCCCAAATCGCACACTGAAAGCTGGAAGAGGGCTTCCAAGTAGACATGAGGAGGAGCGGGGGAACACAGATTGACAGTTTTGGTTTGGTGTGTGTTTTTCTAGAGCATCTGTCTTCCTGCTCCGGTTCAAAGACACAAACCAGAGGAAGCGTCTCGCGCCTCTCCGAGGCCTTGAATGTGGGGAGGAAATTGTCCGCACATTGCGTGAGACACGACCGTTGTTCGCTGGTGTCTGTGACAGCACTCATCAGCACGGTATTAATTAGAGATAAATAAAAAGCATAAACAATAAACACCCGACCACAAAAGCCACCACTACCTCCCGTACCAATTCAGAGCCTCGCCAAAGAAAGTAAATACAATAATCCTTTCAAGATTTGTTTCTCCCCAAGCAGCCAGGGAGCCCAGACTTTACGAGGAGTTAAGTGAAATATATAATTCAACAGATAGGAGCGTAAGGATGTCATTCATTGGAATCAAGCGAACCGGCATTAGATCATATTTCACATGGCAGCTTGGCAGGATCCGACTGCAGATGTGCAACTTGGCATATCGTGTCATTTCTAAAATAACCTGTTTTTGAGTGCTGTGGGTCTGGGTCCATGTCTGAGTTTTGCTGGAGCACCCGTTGGAACTGATTTGTACGTGTTTATGGAGAACTGTGTTTAAAAGGTTCTGCCTATGTGTGTGTGTGTGTGTGTTTGTGTGTGTGTGTGTGTATGTGTGTGTGTGTGTGTGTGTGTGTGTGTGGTTGAATGGGAGTAAGTGAGTGCGTGCGGAGGGGGGATGGTTGAGGGGACAGCTGTAACGGAATCACTTCATAAGTGAAATACCACTCCCTGTACAATAGCCAACCACAAACCAGAGCTGTGGTGCAAATGTTTTTCCAACATGGCATGGATCTATCCCTGCATACTAAGATTAAAAAATGCATTTTTCACTTCCTTCAAACGAGAAACGGTTATGACTGGTACGCACCAGACTGCCTTCCATGCAAACAATTTTCGAACAAATTTTGGCCGTTTCTGCGAATTTCCAAAATCCGGGGCCTCTTGATTTAGAGTGCATGAGGATCTTTGGGATTGCTCGAGTTCATCCCTTCTGTTGCACCGTATTTATTTTGGAGACAAGTTTACCAAGGCGAGCTTCATAGAAGACAGGCTACTGAGGGGCAAATAAAGGGTGCTAAGATGCATTCGTTCTACATCGTTTCACATGCTGAAGGCTATTTTGCATCTCCCCGAATAGTTAAGATTCAATAGCCTCTCAATGTGAATTTGCAAAATGGACTTATTGAGGAGGCTGAGGGGATGAACTGCATTCCAGAGGCCTGCTGGGAGAAAACAAGATGGCCATGTGTGACATGTGGCTTTGTTGGCGGGCAAGGGATGTCTCTCATGGCCATCAGGGTGTCAGAACTGGTTACCTCTAATCGTGCCTGATAGGCAGAGAGGGCCTGGGGACAACCGCAGGGCCTCGTGATTCAAATCACAACCGCTTACAAAATCGCACCATGACCACACATTGACAGATTAACATTCCGCATGTTTAACTCATATCTCAGGAGCTGTGAACAAGCAGTGGCAAACTCCCTCTCAGATTCCAGATCACATTGTTCGACCTTCCAACCCCCCCCTTGCACCCACCGCGATGTGAACCTGAGAGAACAGAGGCACTGGAATGTCTGCGATGGAATTCCTCTGAATGGCCGTTTGACCTGACTCACCAAGGTGTCAGCACAAGGAACATGCTCAATCATGAACAACTGGACCATGGTGACCGCTGACTGGAGCGGCTGCTTCGACCCACGCCTCATGACTGGCATGTCCAGTTACATACACAGGCAGGGAAATCCGACGGTGCTGAATCCATCATTAGCATTGACCTTTCTTGGTACAATGATGGAAAGGGAGCTTGGGAGGTATTTTGTCTGAGGTGTCGGATGCCATGGAATGAATTTGGTATCACCGTGGAAGTGATCTGGTGCGATGGCAAGGATGTTTTCAACTCAAATAATAATATGCATGAAATACGACCAACCCTGTTCTGTTTTCAGATAATGAGATGATGCATAGTTATGCCAGCAGGGGGGGAATTATCCAATCAAGAAGGGACTGACACTGATGCCAAGTCTTCTCAAAGTCGCCTGACATTGTAGTTTTTACTCAGCTCTGCTCCACTCTTAAAACCAGCATGCAAATCCAGCAATTTGGCATGGCTCCGCATCAGTGTCGTCTTTTATAATGACGTTAGAATCAGGCGGATACGTCGGTCTTTTCGGGGATAATAAAAATCTCCCTACCTAATTGAAATCGGTTGTGACGGAAACAAGTCTCACAATCAAGCTCGTATCGCCACAGCGCTTATTTTCACGCATGAACGTCGGGTTGTTTGGATGTATAACCTAATTTGATTTACACTGCATCTAATGAACTCGGGGGGTTGAATTGCCGTCGCATCAAACGGTGGAAGTGGCAAAAGCATCTGGTGGAGGAGTCGCACGTGCCTGCCAGCATTGTGAGGCCCCTCCGCTCACCACTACGACCACATGCGGCTCTCCTATAGCTCTTCTGGCACGGAACCATAACAGTGTGCCGCATCAATTTTACATGTGATGTATGTCTACCGCCGTACTCCTGTGCAATCCTCGAGGACTTATGTGGATTGGGAGTGATAGTGTAGTTAGAGACATAAGACTCTTTCCATGACGGTCATGGTGGTGCACCTGTTTATCCGAAGCCCAGAAAATGTCAGAGCTGCTGCAGTAGACGGTGCTTTGTCTTTTCTGGTGAGAGTGATTGTCAGTGAGTGTCAGTTAGTGTCTGAGACATCTTATTGCTTCGCCAAAATTGCGGAGTGGAGTCTTTTTTCTCCCGACATGAAAACACGCCACGTCGGTTACATCTGATATCCGATCACTGATTATGTTCCCCAGTCATAATTAGGAAATATCTCCTTCGAAGATTTTGTGCCAGCAACATCATACTATGGTGAAAGGAAACAATCCAATGTTGAGACGGCAAAAATATGTCACTTTTTAAGAATGTGCGAGTGATCAGTCTTATTGGAGGCCTTTTATATTTCTCCCAAACACCCAAATTAGCTTAACCAACACTTTTCAACAGCCAAACCGTCAAATAACTTACACGCAGTTGCTGAACAAATGTGAGCGAACTACCACGACAACCCTGACAAAAATGAAGCTCATCGCAGGCGGAGAAATGTAAGTAAGTTCAAATAAGGATACCCAGAAACAGCTGTTTGGGAATGATGGGAAAGAAAAGTGGACTGACAGGGCCTTGGGCCGGGGTGTAGGAACCGGTGAAAAGGCCCTGCCACGCTGAAGAAAGGAGCCTCTCATGGCCCATTGTGCATGAATACTCCAGCTCCAGCCATCATCCTCCCTCATGACCTGTTCTTATTACCCAGGCACCCCTGCTCTCACCCAGTAGGAATGCTTGTGTTTGTTTGTCTCCCGCTTTCACCTTCTTACCTCCACCAAGGATTTTATGTTTTACCTTCTATTTATTTGTGTATGTGTTTGTTTGTAATGCAGCATGTTTAATAGTGAATTTTGTGACATTCTCACCATAGTTCAAAAGAGTTACTACACTACTAGTACAGAAAAGATGGATAGAAATGATGGAAGAAACTTCACACCCGAGTTACAAGTTACAAGTTGGATGCAGTCAGTTTCATGCAGACTCAGCTTGCCTTTGATAATTGAGTCTCCCAGCACTGCCGTCACAGGGCCCCCAAAATACTAAGTGTTGAGCTCGTAGGTTGTTTTGCTTTATACATTTAGCCTCTAATTTTCAGGATTTATACCCTTCCACACCCCTGTTATTAGCAGACTTCCTAATAACTCACCTCATACGTTTGTAACATATAGTATCCCCACATATCAGCACACAACGAGACCGATTGAGATGTCAGCTCAAACATGAGCAGGTTGCCATGGAGACACTCATCAATCAAATGCCCCTTAAACCAACTCCGCTTCAAGCCAGATCTTAAGGTCTCTGTGAGGGAGCTTCAATCAGCGTGTTTTAGGAAAGAGGAAAAAAAGAGATGTGCAGAACAACAAGGTTGCTGGAAATCACAAATCAGTTTGTGTATTTGTGAAGTAAATTTTCAAAATAAAAGGTGAATATACATGTGAAATAAGTCCAGACATCATCTCTCAGATTTAGCTAATTCTGATGCAAGCGAGCACACTCAGGAAGTCCAGGTCTTCCACACCGTCGAGTTTCACCCATGCAGTCATGAACCTCGACAGCCACAGAGCGTCAACCAGTAGTCTAAGGCGGGATTTGGGGTCAACTCTTTGCCCATGGCTCAGCCCGGCAGCACAAGTGTCTGGTCAGACCCGCTGGTCAGGCACCACGCCCTGCCAACAACCACCGTCTGACAGCTGCTGTTGCCTCAACCTGGGCGCATAGGAAAAACCTACAGAAAGCCAAGCAGACAGTTGGGACATGACAGGACACGAATGGCTTGTGTCTGCGTGCCCCATCACTTTTACACCACGTGGCGTGAGCAGTTTTTCTTTAATGGCCCGAGTGATGAGAGGTGTAACTGCAGGTCGCAGGCCAGCAAGCTGGCAGGAGTTAAAAATGGATTTTACGGCTGATCCAAGACAGACCTAATAACACTTCCCATTGAGGTCTAATGCGTTTATGTATTTGTGGATTACATTTTATTGCAATTCAGCTCAATAAAACAGAGAAATGTAAGGGTAGAAGTTTTCTTTGGAAGGATGATATAGCGGTCCATATGCAGAAACCATGATACTCAGAATTAGAAACATATTAATTTTTCCTTTGCCTCCTGCCCGAGCCCGCTAATTGATAGAACATATCCGAATCCTGGTAAGGTGATCCTGAAATGAACATACTATGCAACTATTCTTTCAGACCACATTTAATTTCACATATTGTAATGTGGCTGAGGAAAATGACCACCAAGGAAACTAGTAAAGAATTTATTTTTCTTACCTTTTGAAATATAAGACCGAGATTCTTATTTTGCTGATGAGAGAACACAATTTGATTTATGTGTTTACAAAACTCAAAGCTAATCGTCTCCTCATGTGAGCGTTACAACACATATGGCACTTTATTTGTTATAATCCCACAACCACAGAGGCTATTTCATTAAAATACATAAACTGCTCATAGAATGGCTTGAAAAAATCAAATCAACTATAAATAATTAAAACCAACAAGTCCTGGCCTTAAGAACTTTGTGTTCTTCTGTTGCTCGTGTGGTTACTGCTGAGGTTGCAAATAAGTGATTACTCATTACTGACAGAAGCAGACTGATGGAACCTTCTTCTAATGCATCTTTCCTAGGAATTGATTATTACTCAAAGCATTGGGATACATGATAGATAACATCTTTCAATATGAAAAAGCAATTATAAAAGTACATTTTGTTTGAATTAATTGAATTTAGTGGAGCTAAATAATAATTTATTTGTAGTTTTGTTTAATCAATTCATTGTTTTTGTTTTTCCTGTCTAAAAAACTTTTAAAATGTTTTAAAGGGCACTATATAAATACACTTTATTATGATTATTACCTTGGCGTTTTGCTGCCGTTGACTGTCTGCCTGTCTTTTAGCAGGATTACGCAAAAATGTTCACTAAGCTGGTTGAAGGAGCGCCGCATGTGCCAAGGAAGAACCCAATGACTAACAGAGGCCACACCAGAATTAAGAAAAGGCTAACATGTACGAGCGTAGTTAGTGAGGGGATGTGGACGGACGTATACAACCTAATATGCAGGTATTTGTGTTTGTTGGATGGGGGGGACACAAGCATGGGGGGCTTCTTTCCAAAGAATGGCTATGGTTATGGACTTACCTCGGACTCAGGTCTGTGGTGAGGACCTGAGAGCGTATCAACACTGTTATGTTCCCTTATTAAGTGAACCTCAAAAGCTTTTATTTGACCAACATATGAACTTTCAGAGGCAGATTAAGAAAGTGGTCAAATCTTGTTTCTTAATTAGTGTTTCTTTCTAATTGTTGTGTTTCACTGTTCACCACACTGAGTTGCTCCTCTTGTCCAAACCTCTGATGGCCTAAAAACCTTCGTCTTGGCTCCAAACCAAAGGTGACCATGTCTGTACAGTTGGAGCTCCCAACCTCTGGAACTGTCTTCGCAATCACTCGATAACCTTTCAAAGCTGTTAGAACTCACCTGTTCCTTTAGCACGTCCTGTTGTCTTTGTTGTATTGTTGTTTATTTTTGACAAAATTTTGTACTGTAGTAACGGTTTTGAAAGGCATTTTATAAATATAATTTACTGACTTACTTTTACGATTTCTGACGTTGTTAACATAATAAATATCTCCTCTTGGTTGATCCGGACCAAAAGGGATGAATACATTTATTTTTTTTATAACTGCGTGGCTGACTGAGGAACTGCATAGATTATTCGGTAAAAGTGATCTTTTCCAATAGACTGGATCGCCTCTCTAGATCTTCTCCTTCATAACTCTGCTGGGGTATTAAGAGAAGGAGAGCAACTTGGATGAGGACTGTCAGTACCAGAGCTTTGGCTTAAACAAAGACATGTGTTACCAAAGAGATGTCAGCCTGCCCACTTCCTCGCACTGTGTAACTCAATCTCCCTGCATTCTCCTCCACCGAGAGGGGATCTTAGGAAGAAAGGGTTAAGTATGTTGATCAAAGGCTCAATGATGGACTAGAGGACTTCTCTAGATCATCAGTGTGACCTCGGTGCATCCTACAGCCATTAGGATGTCAGGACTGTGGCGAGGCGAGGCCCAGTCAGTGTGGAGGCAGCAGGGGTGGGAAGGTGAGGAGATGAGGGGTTGTGGAGCCGGGGTGCTGATGGGCTTGTGTGGTAGATGGGGAGCTGGAGGGGGGAACAGGGCCCACAGACAAGAAATAGAGGGGAAAAATTGGGAGTAGGGTTGACGGATTAAAGCCCCAACCAGCCTTTAACTTCTCCCAAACCACATGGAGCTGGTGTCCAATGCCCTACATATTCAAAGGCATGTACACTATCCCACTTCCAGCCAGGGACACAGATGGAGACAGAAATATACAAGCGCCGGGCAACCAGTTCCTCTGATGTTGCTTTCCATGTGGTGCGCTCTGCTGACAGATTGAGTTAGCCATCAAATCTCTGAGCAGGAGATGGACAAGTTTGCTTGTGTTAAGAAAACTTCGTTTTCATGCTGCTCATCATTACCTGCCAAGAACAGTAATAATCTTGAGTAGTTGTTGAGTTTGACACAGCAGGAAAAAACCATTCAAAGTGGTAAAGATTCGAGCGAACAACAGGGCCCAGTGTGTCTTGCAGCCCACTTAGCTAGATGTTGACTTTTGGGACCTTCCATCCCCATGGAAAAGCAAAGGATTCAGACGAACTTTCCGTGTACATGACCTGCATCATGGAACCCCTTCACCACCACTGGTCTTTCCACAGGCTAGACAGGGGAGGACGATATTCAGCACAGGATCTGGCACTAACTGTGTAGTGGGGCCGTCTATTCCTGGACGATTCAGTGAGACTCTGAAGTGTTGATACTTGTAGATACTCGATTTGTTGGTGTGATGTATTGATTTACAGCCTCTAATTGATCCTGTAATGTCAATAAACCCAGAGGTGCAATGAGGTAACTCCAAGTGAACAACTCAAGTCTCTGAGCTTCTAAGGTTTATTAATTCTTAGCATGTAGTTGTTGAAAAATCCAATTTTCTAGAAATGATTAATGAGGATTCAAACCACTTGGCTATTTAGTAAAACGTCTGATGGATGGTTTGTCTTCTGCTTCGTCTCATACAGAGGACGAGGGGTGAAGTGCAAAAAAAAAAAAAAAAAAGAAGACCCTCAAGGGTCTCGTAGATTTTCACTAGGTGGAGTCTGCTTTTAGAACCCCGACCTCACTTCATGAAAACAAAATGTGAGGAAAAAAAATAACCTCAAGGAGAAGCCGTGGCCTGGCCGACCGCTGGACACTGAGAAGCACAAAAGCGCGTGTGGGCCGTCCTCGAAACTCCATCCGCCAAATGTCTCTGTGCAGAAACCCACTTCCCATGGGGATGTGTCTGTCTCTAACGCACACACACACACACACACACACACATACACAGATACACACAGGCATGAAGAAGTAGCATGCAGACGGACACACAAGGTGAGCAGAAGAAAAATGCTGAGTGTTTTTTTTTTTTTTATATCTACACTGATCTTTACACACACACATTAGCACACACACACACACACACACACACACACACACACAAATACAGCAGTGCCTGGGGTTAGACCCATCCCATCGTCTCAGACTGCTGATGCTGTCCTTACTGCAACTTTGAGGCCTGAGGGCGTCACCGCATAAGTATTAACCTCAGTCATATTTTACAAGCACCGCTTACTGCCCCAGTCCAACATAAACAGGTGTGATTGCTATATATATATATTTATATATATGCATGCCATTATTGTATATTTACATGAATACAGAAGAGAGATTTTGTGTTTAATGCTTGTTTATGTTTCATAATAATTATTTGTAAGTATTCATTGATAAAGAGCTGTAAAGGGGATATCGTATGTGTCATTTGGGGTGTTATTATCGTAGCAGAGTTGCAGATACGGGCCATAGGTTACGCTATGTAATAACAGCAGTCGTTAGATAATGCGCCTTCTAAAAGGAATTAACATGCACAAGGAATTATTTCTGTTTTGGTAACGCAACTCGAATGCAACACAAACAAATTTGTTTTTCATGTCAGCAACGTTGCAACTTAACAAGTTCCTTCTGAATGTGACGCTCTTCCACGCTGATGAATTGAAACTGAAAATATTCTGAAAAAAAAAGGCCTCTCAGATCACTAATGTCTGCACACACACACAAAAAAAAAACACGGCTCTGCAAAACCTCAAGCGAAGCGTCAGGAACAGAGACCCGTGCTGGCACCGTGTTTGGACAATGCAGTCGCAGATGGATCGAGGCAGTCAGGTAGTGTTCAGTCCTCAGTCTGGGGTCTTGATGATCCCCACTTTGCCTTGTGGTCTATGATGTCACACAGGGCTCTGCCTTTGAATGGCCATGTGTTCCTCACCACTAATATCAAACAGATGATGAGAAACCTCCAAATGATGGTCTTTCACTAAGACAAGCAGTCAAAACAAAGTTAAAGGAACACAGAAAAACACCACTGCAAGCGCTCACATGAAAAAAAGACTATATGTTCTTAATTGCTGCAGGCTGTGTTGCGGGCGGCGATCAACTGCATTGTGTGCTCTTTAAACTTGTTGAAAAGTTTACCATTTCAAACCTGTACTTTCATAGTACAAATACTCCTTTGCACTTCTGTTGTCGATGACTACGGGTTGCTTTTAGCACAGTAGTGCATCCATGTTTTTATATCACCTTCACCAAAGTCTTCACATCCTGCAATAACAAACAAGACTTAAAGGATTCCACGGAAGAATCCGTCATCCAAGGGACTGTTAAATATCTCTTTCCTCAGTCTGTAATTGAAGTGTGGCGTCTGGAAGACAACAATCCTTTTCTTCTCACTTGGTATCTGGCTAATCTCAGGCATCAACTCACAAAGACCTCTGACTTCTCCGTTTTCATCCCTTCAATGTGCAATGTGGTAATTTATTTTTTTGCCACTCTTGCTTTTCTGTCCTCCTCCTGCAGACGTGTCTTATCTCAGAGAGGCCGAGCTTCTGATCTGAACGTGCCTGTCTCACTTTACCGCAGGACGAAGTTGGTGCTAATTCAGAGGAATTTCGGAGGGCATTTGTCACTTCGGGAAAAAGGGAAGGAAAATAAGACTTTGTTTTTCATCAGACTCCTTTACTTTGACACAGTCAGTTACATCTTGTGCCATTGAATATTTCCGTAAAAGGTTTACTTTATTCAGTCGAGAAAGTCAGTGATCACCAATTACAAGGGCAAGCACAGTTTTGTGGGACATTTCTACATCCTTTATGGAGTCATCTGAAGCTTCCTTGCTGTCCCAAAGCACTGATACAGTGAAACTATAAAGCCTGAAATGGCTGTACCTCTATTTCTACTGCCACTCTCTCATGGTGACACGATCACGAGACAAAACCAGCTTCACTATCTCAATAAAACTAGATAATCTACCTGTTTTGCCGTGAGAGAAACAGATGGAACTGACGAGGTGATAACAGTCAATGAAGAAGAACCAGCTGTGCTCCTCACAGATTCATTCATTCCATTAACACCGATCCCACATGACCAAATCATCATCATAACTTCAATACATTGGGTAGACGTATGCTGCATCCATCCTCTGTGATGTCAGGGGCCATGTGACCTCGCCGGGCCCTGTGAGAATCAAACCAGAAGCATCGGCTTGCAGAATATATCTCAGCGGACTAATGAACCTGACACCCAAACAATAGCCGCTTTAGAAGAAGGCAACACACGGCAGACAATGTTTTTTCTATCTCATATTTTTTAATGACAAAATGTTTGTCAGAAACAAACGGATTTATTTTCCTCAATCCAGGCTATAGTATGGGGAGCTTATGCGATTCCGGTCCCCAGGGCTTCAGACAACTAACAAAACACATCTTACTTCTGCTCTGTTGCCCACCTACAATGCTTTTCACATGCAGGAGCGCGAGTTGGAGCGTCCAGCAAATGAATGAAGTAGCACGGCTCTCTTTCATAGAGCCTCTTCGTCGGATAGTTGTACTGAATCCACTGAAACGTCCAGTGGGATCAATTAGACGATCACACTATTTGACAGACATCTATCAACACACACGCTTTTTAATGTTTATCTGCAAATGCAACGCTAATAAAAACCCACACGACTTGAAGAGTGTCACGTAGCAAACCACTGGAAGAAGTGATCATTATGTCCTTCACCATATGTGTTGCCATGCTTTGCACATAGTCCACAACGTGGTTCAGCAGCTGCTCCCACTCGTACATTGTACCCACTCTTTCTTCAATCCACCATTCTCAATTAGGTCCTCTCCTAAATAACTCCCCTTTTCACTCGCGGTTTCCGGCTACACATGCATCTCCTTGTTTCAGCGAGCCGTCCCATCCATCTAAAAAAAAAAACACACTCACAAAAGAACTACACTCTTGTTTGTGTGTCAAAAACAAGAGGCACACTGAGCCACTTTCTATTCACATCAGGGCCATTTGCATGAAGGTCCAATTTAGTGACTCCGAAAGGCTCTGCCAGCACAGAGAGCAGGAGGAGAGCCTCAAGTTCTCCTGCCGTCCTGCAGCCCCCAAATCCTCATTCAGCTTATCCTGAGTATCATTAACTGTGCCGGATCATCGTTCAGAACACACTGCCGATATCATCTGCAACCACAACAGAAAGTACACATGCGATGTGATGAGGTAAAAGAGCTCGAGTGTCGGCGACCACACAGGACACACGTCCCCAATTACTGAATGGGTGCTCTTCAAACCTATTCAAACTTGATGAATAGTCACATTTTTCCGGGGATTTATTGTCAGGGAGGTATTGAAATTAGCTTTTAATGGAGAATAACTATTTTCCATACTTCTTCCTTTTTCCCTTCTCTCTCTTTCTCACATCACCGCTCGACACAGACAGAGAGAGGAAGCTCCTTTCCACGCTGAGGGAGATAATTGACTTCTGTTCCATGCATGCCACAATCAAGGCAGAAGACCACAGCATATTACCAACATGTGCCGTGTACACAATAACGTCAAAGTCAGCACGCTGCTTGATTTATTTATTTTTCATTTTTTAATGATTTACGCTCCGTAATGCGCTGCCAGTTACTGTGTCAAGCATTGTTTGAATGATGAAGACCTTCTGCATAAAGTTTGGCTCCAAACCTGAGGACACACACAACGACCAGATTTAATAGTGTGTGTGTTTTTCTTAGAAAGGAGAGAAATCATGAAAGTTATAGCTTTGGATGTCTGTGGTAGCAGTTGGTACGGGCAACTGAACATTCTTGTACCAACATGCACTGAGCAATGAAATGAAAGATGTGGATTGCCGAGTCAAGGTTCAAGTAGATGTTTCTGTTTTGCATGTAAAATCCATTAAATGCATCTTTACATTTCCAAACCAATTCATTTGTAAACCGAAAGATCCAATTGACCGATTGGTGCAGCCTGTGAATCCTCACAAGTCACACCTATAACACACGATGTGCTAGAGGCTGAAGATGCGACGCACTATACATTCTCACCGCCAAGGATTGACTCACCATCTAAATGATAGCTACACATGTTTGGAAAAATACGCAAAACTGTGGTATGCCAACAGGCCATTAAACCCATCCTCTGACGTATTCCAGGGTCTGGAGCAACGTGGCAGGTACTGTGGCAAAGCAGAGCCTGGAAAAAAAAGGGGAAAGCAACCAAACTGTCAACACTGATATCAGTTATTTTCAATTTGAACTCCAAATTCAGACCTCATAATTGTTTAATCATGTGTTTGTCTGCTGTTGGGAAAGGCAGACTATCATGACCCGCACAACATGTCTGGACTGCTTGGAATTTTGGTCTGGGTTACAAAAGTTTGGGAATCCAACATGTTTCTTGAATTACTGGATGTCTCGGTGCCACTTTACAATACAGTTAAAAGCATTGTGAAAAGCTACTGAGGAGGAAGTGAGGAAGGAATCAGCTGATAGTAGATGAGTCATTAACAAGTGGGTCCCTTATAAAGTCCTAAAAACCCGGCGAGCTGGACGGAGAAAAGCCATGAAATTCAGTGAGGTCCTGATTTAGGAAGTGATAATAATCTTTTCTTTTTCCTACCCTGAGCGGTCGCCACAGCTCTGCACGCTGGAGATGGAGAATTTGATAAATCGGAGCAACCCTTCAAACTAAGCAGATATGAAGTTTCATTACGGCACAGCGTCACATCCCAGGATGCTTTGCAACAATGCTAGAAGCTAACGTGAGCAGCTAACTGTCATGATGAGTGTGTCTTCCCAGTTATAGCTGTTATCAACGTAAAATGACTTAAACATGTTACCATGGTTACATTACATAGGCACATCCAGTTATTTTGATATAGTTAGAGCAGCATCAGCACCTCGCAGGTTATCTGAATGTTCCAATTCTGAGAAATGTGTCTGATACTAACCAGATTTTCATATAATCGCATTAACACAACCTCAATTCTTTCTATCACAGTCAATCCCACAACAGCTGTGCATTTGTGTTTGTGCAGCGTTCGAGCTGAACTCTTTGACGCTGCCATCCGTCTCTCTGTGACTCAGTAGCTGCAACCGCAGTGACATTCAGCAACTCGGCTATGACTTCATGTGTATTCCCTCGATAATGACTGATGAAGAAGGTGGTCAGAGTGATTCACATTCACAGATGTTTATGAACTAATCATGACTTAATGATTCATTAACATGGTATCTTAGGGTCTGTTCACTGGTCACTTATTATCCTCTTCTATAACCACCATGATTCCAACATTACCAGCAAAGTAATTATCAACGAGTCATCAGCGATCAGTTCATTCAGGATTCATTCCTCATTTGTTCCTTTGTAAATACAAATTATTTAATGCAATGCATTGTAAGTTCCCTGCGCCGCTACACAACATGTGTGTGTGTTCCATGCATGTGCAGAATCTTGCTTGCGTGCAGATGATCTTATGGCGAGTTGCACCCTACAACATCCTCTTGACAAACAGCAACCAGACGCACTCGTTTACCTTTGCACTGACTTTACTGTGTAATCGATTCATTTCTAACCATTTTGTCTGACTGCTTGTTTTGTTTTTTTTTCGCCCTGACAGATGTTGTTCTTTGATTGTTCCAAGAGAGCAGCAATTTGTTGAGTACAATATTATCCTAACTCATATAAATATATATTTAAAAACTTAGACCAGAGCTATAATAAACCAGATATTTTTCCTTCGGTGGTTTGACAGAAAAGACTTAATATTGCCAGGAAATAAAATTATCGTTGATGGCAAAATGAGTTATGATGACAAAAGTTGAATTAATACCGTCTGTCCCGCTTCTAGTTTTACAACGTGCGTAGAGTTAATTCATCATGACTCCACTGACTACAGTTTTGCAGGTATTTATAGATGCAATAATCATTAAAGGTTATGACAAATTGCAGGTTCAACTACATGTGATGTTTTTTGCAATTAACTGCCAAACTGAGTCAAAAGGGAGTTTATTTAGTTCTTATGACTGAATAGAAAATATCAGTGCAGCACTCAACAACACATCCAGCAAAGTATCAGTTTCATGTGAAATGAATTGAGGAAGGATCTCTGGGTTCTACTGAAATTGCAAAAACATCCAAAATAGATGTTACTGCTTTTTGAAAAAAAGGACTAGGCTACAGTTAAATGTGTTGGAATGTGAAATACAATGTCATGATGTCTTTGCTTTAAGTACACCAGTAGCAATGAAACCCTTTTTTTTTTTTTTTTAAAGAAGAGATGACTTGTTTTTTAGGGTCGGGGTCATTTTCTAATAGACACACAGCTTCAGTCAGAGATTCTAAAAAGTATTTTTCTTTACACTTAGTACAAAAAAAAGACATCTCTACCCGTTAGTGCTTCGTTTTTTAAGATACTATTACATAAATAAACAATTTATTTTCAGTGTTCAGAACAGACAGTTCCAGTGTGACTGGAAAACTAACATACTCCACCGTATTCCAGTTGGCAGCAGAGGGTTTTAACAGAGTCGTCCACTCAGTTTTTTGGTGCACCTCAACGCACCTTTACTTACAAAATGTTCTTTTTCATTCCTACAAAAAACCTCCAACATATTCCCCAGCCAATTTGGGGGGGTAATTTATGTCAAGATTAAACTTCTGCCCCCCTTTAGTGAAAACAAAACAAAACAAAACCCTTAAACGTTTCACTCAATGACTTGACAAATCTCTCTCAGTCACCCCTCGTCAGCTGCTGTCATGTGATCCAGTCCCAGGTTGCTGTGTTTCATCTCCAATGCACGAGTCTCTTGTGAATTTAACAATTATAAATCCCAGAGTGCAAAGCACAGTTCCCGCACGGGGGCCTCATTCATTAACTGTAGTCCCAACATCACTGCGGATACATCAGTACATGAACACAATCTCTATTTGACAGTACAGTTCTGGGGTATTACCTACTGATATTTAGCATTTACGCTCTGAAAAGCAATTAGATAGATTCTTCTGTGCAAAACATTGCCATGAAGAGCTGATAGTGTAAATGCCATTCCTTTATTTTGAAAAATATCGTGGTCCTAGACACACTTGTATCCTGCTCTCTTGGGTCTTCCTCGTTCAGCAAGTCCTTGGCGCCACACTGAGTTCCTTGCATCCTTATTTGCAGGTAAACACCTCCGTCCTCTCGCTGCACGTGTTGCACTTGACGAAGCAGCACCATTGGAACTTACAATTGCACTGCCACACTTTGGTATACTGGTGCGTATTGTAGCCCCGACCGCAGCACATGAGGTCACAGCCATCTGTATGTGGCGAGGTGCGGTTGCACAGGCGTCCCTGGGTGCCCACGCTCCCTGTGGCTGCGTCCTCCTCGCAGTAGTTGGGCGACCTCTCGATGTAGACAAGGTCTGTCTCCATGGGCTTGCGGTAGCCCTGAGTCTGCTTCACCTTGAGGTGGGTGGGCTGTCGAAGTCTGCTAGCCCGGACTACCTCCACATGCACGGCTTCGTTGTACTTGTCCTTGAGTACGTAGCCAATCTCACGAAACTTGGGAAGTGTAGTCCAACAGGTCTTGGTGGTGCAGGAGCCCGAAACACCGTGACACTTGCACTCCAGCTTCATCCTTTCTTCTAAAACCTGTGGGGTGATAGAGATGTAAGAACGCTGTGTGTGCAACACATACAAACATGAAAATGACCTCCCAACCTCAAATTAATGAAACGACTCCTAACACAAAAGACAGAGCCGATGTCAGAGGTCGGGATTAGATCCTCCAAATCCCCCCAAAATACATGTCTTAATGATGTATGTAACAGATAGTAATCTATCTCTGAGATGTTAGATTGGGTTTTAGGTTTGAATTTTTAATATAATGATACGGTTTCATTGAAACAGAAAAACCAATATAGCCACATGTCAAAACGACTTAGCCACTCGATTCTGACCAACTCAACCACCGACATTTCCCCCGATTAAATACATCACTGTGCAATTCACCAAATTAAATCACAGATAAATTGACACGGATACGTCGTTTGAGTGAAGAGGACGTTCAACATCGGGTTTCGTTACCTCCGCCAAGGGAGTTATTTTTTCGCCCGCAACTGATGGTTTGTTTGATTATCTGTCTGTTCGTCTGTCAGACTCAGCAGGGTTCGGAGGAGGCCAACAGGCTGACTGACTGCACTAGGTGGAGGAAGAGGGAAGAGCCAACGAAATGTTTGGCCAGAACACAGTGAAGCACCGTTCTGTTCAACCACTTTTCACAGACATGATAGGTTAACACCGACTTAGTGTGGAGCCATTATAGCCACTAATGTAACATTTCTAAGAAGTGACTCTCAACCATGATGGCAATGTGGAGTTTGGTATCTTGACTGTCACATGTTACCAATGCAGGGAGACGTCTCTGTATTAAATTTGACCTTTAAATCCGAAATCTCAACCACAAGTACTATAATATACAGTGGATATATAATTTGAAAATATTGGTGCTTTCCTATAATTAGCTTTAATTACCTGCAATATTTGCTAACATTCAGCTCCATGTCATGGAGGTGGGGCAGGTCACCCTAATGGCAACATATCACCCTCTAATATCATCTACCTTCTCTTGACCAATCAATGACGTCAGAGCAATGACAGAAATGAGTAGGAATAGTCCTGACAAGACTTCAATCAGCAGATTGACACTTTCTAGCATGAAGCCTAAATCTTTGTTGTATAAGTTGTATATTTGACGGCAAGGCATTTTTACTGCACAGCTTTTTCTGGCTGCTCAACCTTGCCAGCGGCACAAGTCATCAGTTCTATCAGACAAATGTGCACGAGTTGTTCGCTATCTTTCTGCTTCGCCCGTTCACTCTCATGGCCACAGTATTCTGATTAGAGGACATGTGATAAACACCAGATTTATTCTGATTAAATATCAGATAAGGAGCCACTTATATATGTTAATAAACGTTCATTTATATTCATTTGCATTTCCATTCCGGGAAGCAGTTTTGGCTCCTGTCTCTTTAAGGCAACCACCCGAAAAGCCCATTTTTCTTGAAATGTGTGGAGGGGCAGCGCCTGGTACGTTTGCAAAGAATTTTCTCACAACTGAATAAATACTTTTTGAGTGAGATACACTGAACAACCTCCAAACATTTAAAGAATGGTCCTCTGCCGAGTGGAATAAAAACTTGAGCGGTGTGGAGAATCTTTAATAACTTCACCGATCTATGACGGATTTTGTTCCTAAGCGAAGGGGAAATCGTCCTGCATGCTGAATTTCCGAACGCCGCAGTGAGTACTGTGCTGGCCCTGATAGTCCGACATGCCAACATCCTGGCATGCAGCGCAGACCCTATCAGCCTGTTGTGCTAACATTCTCAGCCTGCTTTCACACCCTGAATAGACACAGTGAATTGACAGTGACATGTTTTGGTATTGTGCAGAAGTCTGGGATTGTATCCTGTTCCTGACTTCACACTTACTAATTCCATTGTTCAATATAAAAATCACCTTTAATTTACTTCTCACTCTTTCCCCTCTGGGACCGGTCGGGGATGACGAAGAGCAAATAAACACATCCAGGATGATGTTTGCCAACACATTCTGTGAAATAAAAGACTCCCTCTTAAAAATGGGAAGAAAAGGCAGCTATTGGCTGAAGCCAAACAAGCTGCTGAAAGGCGAACTGGGTGATCAATCAATCAGCAGCCGGGTCCATCACGGCCCTTTGTCGAATCACTGTGGGACTTTAAGCTCTCTGGGACTGTTTGATCTCCATATAGGAACACATTAACAGACACATGTGTAAACCCACTGTCAAGTACTGAGTCATAGTCATGTTTCATTGGATTATGACTCAGGTTTGACTCGACTTGGGTTTATTTAACATTGTTCTTGCTTAATTATTGCTGGGAACAAGGAAACAATGGGACAATACAAGGGGTCAGATGACCTGATAGAATACAGTCAGACTAACAACAGCACTAAACCTGCTGAAAATAGAAAGGGAGAGCCCACATAGTGCATGCACAAAGCTACTGCAGGCCTTTTTTTTTCCTCCTGTTGGAGAGTTTTGTTGTTGCTCTCGCCAGATCACTTGTGGAAACATCTCGCAAAGCATGTGAGTATCCCCAAAAAAAGCCTCTTTACCTTTCTCCCCGCCTCATTGTTATGCAAGTTCATCAGACGGCGTGGGGTCTTTTTAATCTCCCGGGCGTCCACAAAGCGGCGAGAGAACTCAATGCCGTACTTGATGTCAGCAGAGCATCCTCCCCATTTCCAGCCTTCCTCCTGATTGTAATACCCCTGCTTCTCCCGGTCGCAGCCGCACTGGCTCAGGTTGCCCTGGCTGCACGCCGCCGTGATGGCGTGGGCAACACCTGCTGCCGTGATGGCGTAGGTGAATGCTGCTTCTCGACTGCCTGAAAAGGGGAGAAGAGATATTTATTAGGAATCTGTGATGAGATGAGATGGTTAAGCATTTGAGACATGATGGTTTCCAGTATTTGCATGCTATGACTAGGAGAGGAGAATGTTTGGGTTTAAAGACTGCAGAGACTCAATGCCATCGTCTTTATAAGCCGCCAGACTTTCCTTCCCTCTACTGCACCACGTCTCTCCTGCACCTTGATAGAAATGTGGTCTCATTTCTGACCACAAACTCTTCAGGCCCGGCCAGTGAGAGTGCAGTGTTGGAATTTTTTCGTGTGTGGAGAGCTGATCTAGGTGCTGTCCAAAGTGCTGAATTCCTCTACAGGAGCACCTTTAGCTGCTTCCAGCTGAGGTCTGCAGGTCTCGCTGCCTGATGATCAGTGACACAGTGAAAGACGCCAGACGGCAATACAACACACGATCAGAGCCGTGTGTTTAGGTCCTCATGTTTAAATACAGCACAACTATTAACTTTTACTTTGTCACAACAGGTAGTTTCTACTACTCACTTATTATCAATAGAAACGTTTGAATAATTGTGTCTAATGATAGTCAAGCTATAGCAGCCCGAGGTCATGTTTTCCAATTTTCTCCATCCACAATAACCAAAAGACAATCAAGTTATAAAGATATCCAGAAAGCCAAGAAAATCATTCCAGCAAATGGAACCAGAAAATATTTCAAACTTTCCCATGTTGATTATCTAAATCCTTCATTATCAACATTGTTGCGGTTCAGTTGTCTGTCGATGGAAAACAAAGCCTGTCTTTCGTCCCGGAGTCCTACCGAAGCCTCATTACGGTCACTATAAGCTACAGCAATGGGCGATGATGATCACCATGCCGTACCAGTCAGTTGTCATCTAAGATATCTCAGAGAGTCCTCGACTACTCTCCTAATGGCTACAAAGGGATCCCTCTTAAAAGGCCCGTCCTGGTCTAAAACAGACCGTGGGCTATTACAACACCAGTCTCCCTTCAACTGGCAGTAATCTGGAAGGGGCAGAGCAGCAGGAACGAGGCAAACCGCAGAGTGTTTCACGGGGCCCTTCAGCCTGGAAAGGAATGTTTCCTATTTCTTTTGATGTATGTTGTGTAATGCAATTATTGGGATCTCTCTGGGTGAAATGCATTTTTTTTTTCTGCACTTCAGAGAGCCATAAGCTTCTTGATTGTGTTATTGCTACAGTAGCTCCCAGAGAGACAGCGAAGAGGTCTGTCACATTAGTTTGGCAAGTGGAGAAAGTTCACCTTGATGGAGATTTCGAGAGCAACTGCAATGTTCTGGACGGTGTCACTGAATGTTACTGTACACTGACGAGGACTTGGGGTTGCATCAACATCTTCCTCTTTGTTTGGAGGTGTGGAGTTATTGATACATGTGAATAAACTGTCTGCATTTCACCGTTAACATGCTGTCAAACACATGTGTTCTATCATTGGTTGGCTTTCATTATTCCAGTAACTATCCCCGAAAATTAAGATCAGAATATATAATCCAGTTTAAGCACACACAC
>CAAKHC010004978.1:25477-35620 GCA_901007825.1 Macroramphosus scolopax | reverse complement strand
CGGCCCTGTGGGTCAACCTGTATGCTGCTCACCAGCAGCCTGTGTAACGTCAAGTCTCACGTAGTCAGACCCAACGTTGACTTCATCAAAATAAAAAGATTTGTAAATGTAATGTGTTTGTGGTGTAGGTGGTTTGACCGCGTATGTTTTTTACTTTTCGATTTCTCCGCCAAAGTGCTGTTCCTCCCTCAAATCTTCTCCTAGCATACTATAGATGCGCTATGACCCGCCTTAAGCTGCCTCTGATTGGTTTGTATACGTGGTGCCTTTCGTTGGGTTGACTAGATTTAGCCATGAGGGCTGATGATTGGTTATCACATATCTCGGTCAGCCAATCTGGGGCAGAATAGGGCGGGCTCACCCGCTCCCTGACTCAAACTACAGCAAGCCTCAAGCAAAAAGTTATGGAAATATGTAATTCAATTAAAAAATATATAAAGTAGTGAGAGGGGGAAAAAAGCGTGTGAAATGGCAAGTGTGGCGTGAGGCGTGTGAAGAGGTTAACAGCAGGAAACCCACCACTCTGGTGCAACCGTAATTAATGATGAGGATAACTGAATTATGTTTCTGCTACAGTGCGTGATGGTCCCCCATTACGACTTTCGAACAGAACGGAGCCAAAATTCTCAAGAAGCGAGTTGCAGCTGTGCGTCAAAACGTCTGTGATAATAATCACATTTGTTTCTCTGTCTTTGCATTAATCGGTGTATTTCCCCCCCTGTACCTTCATGTATCGTGCTGTGCTGGTAAAACGTTTACACAAACTAATACTGTTAACTGGGATCAATAGAGCAGCATGTCAACAGCTTTGCCATTATCGAAGAATTACAATATCCCATCCTGTGCAATGAGTTTATTGTACCTGTAGGTGTCGCTGTGCTGTGGTGTGTATCCTGTCATCATGTCAGTGCGCTCAGCAGAAATCCTTTTTATGATACCTAATATTGAATTACATGATTATTAAATGATTATCTACATGGTGCAAAGCTAAACCTCTATGACATTTGGGATTTACACTGTTATGTGCCACATATCCCCATCAGACAACGTAAAGACCAGGACACGGTGCCACCTAATGATATAAGAGCTTCATTACACAGGACAAGAAACTTTAAAGTACCTTTCTCAAATGTGCAGTCTTGTTCTTACAGGACCAGGAGCTAGCAGGGTCTTTACAAACTAGTGAAAAATCATACGGACGGATTGAACTATGTGATACATATTCTGATAATACATGTATGTAACACAACATAAGTGATATATGACTTAAAAATATACCTTAACAACTAGTCTACAGTCGTGCTATAGGCTCCGTGAGCTGCTATGCTATGAGCTAAATGCTAACATCAGTATGCTATCATGCTAATGTTTAGAAGGTGCAACAGTATGTTTTACATGTTATGTTAGCATGTTCGTGTGCTAGTATCTACTCATTAGCACAAAGCATAGCTGAGGCTGAGTCCCTGGTTTTGCAGGTATTCGGGGATAAAACAATTTTACTTATTAATAATTTGGACCTGGTGTTGGGGGTATAAAGCTGTGGTCCGACAAACTGTCAGCTCCAGAACTACAAAATGAGACATTATACTGGTGGTGATGATGCATGGGAGGAGCAAAAGAAAAATTGGCATGCTTTGCAGCCTGCATATTGATTGTTGGCAGCAGATGAATTCCCTGCTGAACCTAGGGTAATCAAACTCTTCACTTCACCTATGCTGCAGACTGTAGGCTGCAGCAGAGGCCACCGTTATTGGCACTGCCATCGCTTCCAAACAGCTGCACTTTCTGAAGGGAAAGACTTTTGTCTTGACAGGAACATTTTTTTTTTTTTAAACGGAGAAGACGTTCATGAATAACAACACTGGTGTTTGGAAAAGCAGATCTGTTGGCAAAGGAAACTGGAACGGTTCGTGATTGCTTTAATGATAAATAGGAGATTGTATTAAATTGTCATTGTAAGTATATTAACAGTTATAGTAACAGTTTTGCAGACACCCTCGGGAAGTGTCATAAAAGCTGTTCATAGCTTTTCAGTAGCAACATGCAGCACAGAAAAGGGAATTGATCCATTTGCAGTTTTTTGACAGTAATTGTATTATTTAGTAACAATGTTTGACACACACTTCCTTGCTGGTGAAACCTTGCATCCTCAAATACATTATTGTACGTAAGTGCATATTGCTAACAGGACTGAACAGATGCATGAAAGCATGAAGGTCTGTTGGACTGTTGCACTTCAAACTTGTCTGCACGTCTGTACTGAATGTGAAAGCGTCACACCACCGTCCACTGCAAGCTTAATGTTAGAGACTGTACATTAAGTGTGTTAACTGATGGGAGTGCTTAATGATATATTTAACAGGCCAATAAAATATGTGGCTCGTGATATTATATACATATGTCATTAATTGTTGCTCATCCAGGACCCACAATGCTCTATTAGTTCACGGATAAGTTCCTTGAACTCCGCCGCTGTCCAGGGTCCTGAGTGCTGCACCATAAACTCCACTCCACCGGGGGTCAGTAGGGTGCTTAGCACAGACAACACCATAACCACAACAAGCAATTCAGAAGAGACAGAAAACATGAATATAATGGATCATGGAGTCATTAATCAAATTCATGTTGTGGCAGACATAACAAATTATTATATTGAGTTTGACAAAGACAGAGGTTGATGGACCACTTGCTCAAAGTGACTGGAGAACAGAGTGCACTTGTATCAGTCAGAAGGATACAGACACAGTAGGGGAAAACATTTACCAGGGGCACCATCAATCTGATTGTTCATAGGTTTTGATATATGATCACACATACAGATGTGGCTTCAGGTTCTTCTATTCTTCTATTAAGCAGTTCAATTGTTGAAAAAAACGTGTTTTAATTTGCTTCATGGGGAAGCAATTGCAAGAAAAGATACTTTATTGACTTGTCCTTAATAATACAAACAGAATTGTGTTATCAGACAAGATAAATAAGGAAAATATTAATGTGACAAGTAGATACAGGGTGGTAAATAGTTTCACGTAACGCCCCTTGATGGTAATCAAAGTGCTTGACAATATTGCTTCCTTCACTTTCCCGGTCACACAGAAGCCGGTGGCTTGCTCAAGGACACTTCAACAAAGTCTGTAGAGGAGTCGGGGATCAAACCAGTAACCCTCTGATTACCAGACGGCCACGCCACCTCCTGAACCAGGCCCTGCCATAAGCCGATGATGAATGTGTAACACTGCGCTGATTTCACTCATGTCATTAGGGCTCGCTCGAGGCTTGAGACTTTTGAGTGTGTGAGATGAGGCCATTTACCAAGCGGGGAAAGGTCTGATGAAACTGTTGAATTGCATTATGGGAATAGTAGCATCCGTCCCTATTAAAGGTCTTCAGTATAAATGTCAGTATACCTCAACTACTGCTGCAACATTTGTGCATTCTTTTGTTCAGACAGTCTGATGCAACACGCAAACATGCAATATCAAGCAACTCTTTGAATTTGTTTGAATAAATAAATAAAGTCTACTTAAACATGTCCTGAGTTCTCGTGGCTTCAACACACCTGAGTAAAACACTAAGAAGGGATATAAACACTTGACTTGACTTACTGCCACAGGTGATCCCCAAGATGTCACGGATGAAGTTTTGAGCTAGACGACCGTACATATTGTTATTTGAGTGTATGTCAGTGTTTGAACAGGTCTCATTAGCCTCAGGGTCGCAGGACGTTCATAGCTTACAGCTTCCTTTAATTGAAGTTAGAAATTAAGAATAACTACTTAAGAGGTTTTCACCAGCCTGTGACAGTTTGTAAATTAATGTCAGTAAGTAAATTAATACTGTTCCTCTATGATTAAATTCTCTGCCTTCATGTATTGAGCATCGGCAGTTTTTGTTTTATGAAATAGCTGCAGGGATGCTGAGTTCATCGTTGGCCGACGACCTTGCGTATGAGGACAAGCAATGCCGTGTACGTCTGCCCGCTCCCTCTTACCTTTGTCCTTATCCGAATCAGTGGCATTTACACAAGCCGCTTTCATTTTGCAGTTTGTAAATAGGTCTTAAGAAACCGACTTGTCGTGAGCTCAGAGCTGCTTTGATTTAATCACGCAGGTCAATCCATGAATTATTGGAAGGATGGAAACGTGCTTTTCCAGCAGTATATTTATTTGTTTTGGGGGTCACTCTTCAATGTACTGAAACCTCCAGTCTCTTGCTATTGAGGCACTGTGTGAGTTCACTTTTGATCTACCTACTTTTTAAAGTAGAGTGTTGAGATAAAAACTAATCACTATAATAACTTGTTTTATGTCTTTTGTTAGACGTTAAATTTGCGAAACCGGTCGAAAAATGATTTAACTGATTAAAATTGACTCCTTTTATGCAAAGGTGATACATTGTCTCTATTCAAGGGGTCAGGGATGCTTTTTGTTTCTATTTTCAAATTAAAAATGTAACTCAGGGAACAACTTAGGAGTTGACAAATTCTGATTTTTGAAAGAAAATGTGAGAAGCCTTATTATGTCGAGAAAATTGAAATGCTTTTACTGGGTGTATAGAAGGCGCACAGTAGATAGAAATGTCTTTATTAGGCATTTTCCTCACCCTACACTCTTTCACCTCTGCACTCCGTAGTAAAAGGGGCCTAACAACCTGACAGGTTCTCAGAACCGAGAAAATGTATTGATTGAGCAGCTTAAAAGGTATTTTCGATTCCCGTACCGTTTAAACAGCCTCCCCTACACTTTCCCTTCAATTCCATTAACCTCACGCTCCCCTCTGGCACTCATCGCCCCTCTTACTGTCTGTTAACTCTGCTAGCTTTGTTCCCATCTCATCATTTCTGGTTCAGCTGAGGTATTATCATTAGCTTCCCTCACGTGTCCCATCTTTAGGCGTGATTGTATCATGATACAAATGCCGCTGTAATCTTGGGGGCGTTGTGAGGACGGTGCCTCTGCCAGTGATCCACTTTAACAAGCTTGTTCCGACTGTTATAGATTCCGTTGGCAGGGGCGATGCCATGTACAAACAAATAATCCGAGTCAGTTAAAAAACAGGTAAACATTATTGCAGTATATAAAAAAAGCAGGAGAGCTTCCAGGGGGCATCCTCACAGGGCCGACCCGAGAGGATGATGAGGCAACTTACGAACATGTTGAATGTCTCAAAAGAGTGTTGATCATTAAAACAGGTTTCACAAAGAGGAGACAGAAAGGAAGTGAAAGGTGTGTGTGTGTGTGCGTGTGATTTCTTACGCTTTTTTGTAATATAAATTATGAGGCATATCTTTCTGGCATTGTTAAGTGCACGTCCTTGGTATCTGATCTGCAGGGCTGCGAGCAGTTTATTAAAAATGGAAGTCATTCTAAATGAGCCCGTAATGCTCAACCCTTTCAGGAAATCTTAATGGATCCCAGCCTATCTCTGACAAGGTTAAACGCTTGGGGAAACAGTGAGAAACGTTAACAGACTAAATTATAGAGGGAGATGAATACCAACCGTCATGTAGTGTCGAGTCAGCTGGAACATCCTAAAGCACGCACATGGATAAATTCAGTGTATTTACATGCAGCCAGTATTGCGTATATTGACAGCTAAAGGATATGACTGAGCAGCGTAGCCTTCATGTTATTGATTAATAACGTCTTGCCTGTCAGACAAAAAACCCTCTGGGAAACTTTTCAGTTACAGCATCAGATTCAGTTTTTCACTGAGCTGCATTTTAAGTGGCTATAAATTGCCTCGAGTATTAGCAGCCCTGCAGACCTACTGTCAACATCCCATTTTCAGCTCTAAAAAACCCACAAATTTAAAAGGTACCAAATTTTGTAGCTGGTGCCAGTTCGTGTTGTCTCATAACACCACTGTGTTCTGGAAGAGGAGCCGGAGAGTCACCGTAGCGCAAAGACTTTGTGGCCGGAGTTACGGTGAGTAACTAACAATTTCTCTTCACTGCAATCACTGCAGCCACTCCGAAAAGCAGCGGTCCGGACCGTCCAGCCTTCGGAGGAAAGTGATTCTGGTCACTCGCGTCAGTGATCTCATTCTTTCAGTTGCTTCCCAAAGCTTGGGACGACGCAGTAGGTGAGTGTTGGAAAGAAAATCGACTGTATTATTAACTTTCCTATGTGGGTCATCCTAAGGGAATTAACCTTTCCCTTGTGATGAACAACCCCCCCAAATATGAAAGGCTGGCTTGTTTGTATCATCTACAAATAGTACCTGTAATTGCTCCAAAAAAAGAAGCTGTATTCCTGGAGTTAACAATCTCTCTGAAGGTCTTCACCTGGCAGCGGGATGATATATCAGCCCTCAAGCATTCATACTGTTGCATCGCATTCCTTTGGAGTAAATTATCTTATTCTGTCAGTAATCCAAAGCTTGTGATCATATGTGACTGCTTAATTAATTGTCAATTAAATGGGAAGGGAACGTGCTGAGGAAATTAGCATTTCCTTTTTTCATACAATAAGGACACATTCTGTTGATATGTTGCCCCCTAGTGGCCGGAGTGGGAAATATGAAGCACTAAGTTGTTCAGGTTACAAATGAAACCTTTGAAGATCGTGGCTCCAAATTGTTGGATTACCCTTCAGGTTACATTGAGTTATATAAACCATAACATGTTAATGTTCTATCCAGGGTGAGCTTCCACGCTACTGGATTATGTGTCCCTCAGATGACATTACTCAGAGGCTGAATTTAGCCTCATTAACTCCAAATACTTCCAAAAAGAGGATTTTTGGAAACTGTGCGCAGTTTCACAACATGACATTGTCTGAATTATACATTATCTTTGTTTGTTTGGTGAGGAGCGCCCTTAAAGTCTTTGGGATAAGCTGTTCATATGCATCTTTAATGTCACGCTCACTCGTTCCCATGTATAATGAATAAATATAATCTGGAGATGCTCACAGATGCTATGAAAACCGTGCTTGACTTGACATCCTGGTGTTTGAGCAAAGTATTTTTAGAGCCACTTGGATCTTGGCGAGGCTTTATGTGAGTATAATATTTACAAGTGCAGAGGAACAGCCACACAGTATGCAAATGAACGTGAGAGATCAATAGATAACATTCTCCTGTGTGACTTTGTGAACTCTGCACGACCGAGCAGTTCTTTGATCGTGCAGTTACCTGGAAATAAAAGTCTCTAAAGGTAGCAAATACATGCTAAATTGGAGGAAAACGGAGCATACAGATGCTTTCATTTAATGGAATGTCTCAGCCGTAAGAAACAATCTGTGCTGAGCTTTAATGACTATTGGAACCAGCAGTTACTGACACAGTGTGGATTAGTCATCTGGATTTAAATCAAGCACAAGGTGAAATATGACGTGAAATGCGGGAGTTTATAGAACAGCAGACCTTCTCCTTCACTCATCAGGGTATCAGACATGGAGGCTGTAAATGTCCAGCCTGCCTTTTAGGACACAGGGCTTTCAAAAGGACAACCTGTCATGCGTTATTATGTCTATCTGTGATCTGGGTCAAGCCCTCGTAATGCATGAGTGCATTTACAGGCAGACACAAGGCTGCATGCAGCACACAGGACCACCATTTCAAGGGAGACACAATAAGTCCATTGTGGGGTATGCACTGCTCTTATTAACAGTCCCTAAACTGCTCTCAGCTGACGTTAATGTATACAGCCGCTATCAGGGCGCCTGCAGCTCTCACTCAAGCCTCACAGCACATTCACAGGCCACATATGTGCTGAAGATGGCACAAACAGCTGAAGGACACACCAAATGCATTCTTGCCCGTGTGCAAAACAGCGAAGCATTATAATTGCCATTGAAAGGCTTCACATGCTGGATGCAGCAGGAGTTGTGGTGGCAGTGTGTGTGTGTGTGTGTTGCAGGGGAGGGGGTGAGGGTACGGGGGGAGAGGGGGGGTGGATTCAGGAGTTGGATAATGCACGATGAAGGAAGAAATCTGTGTTGTGTTTGCTTCATGATTAATTTAGTGTCTCCTCGTGCGTTGCCTCAGTTATTCTCAAGGACTTTCAAGGCTCACTCGCACACATACAAACAGATAAACACGCCCGTGTGTGTGATACCTTCCTGCATCAAGTCTGTATGTTTAGTAGTAAAGTAGGAGTCTGGCAGGAAACAAACTCAGCTATTCAGCGCTTTCGCTGAAAACAGAAAAACAAAGATTATGCAGGATGCTTCTGATGGTTTATTTCTTTTCTATTGTGAACAAACTCCATGACCATTAGACCGAACAGCAGCGATCAATACATGTACAGCAATACATCGATACATTGCCTCTGCGGCAGAAGGTGGACACATCTTCTGTTCAACCTCTGTTCAGTGGAGCTTCATTGTTGTCCAAAAATTATGAAAACACACCATCCAGTCCCTCAGTTTAAGAAGGATTCTATATATTCCATATCTGTTCTTAAGATTTGCATCTAGAAACAAACATCTGTCTTCTCTTGCCTCCAGCCAACAGGTCATTTACTGCAAATGTTCAAGCACAAGAGGGAGGACGTCTGTTCCCGATGATCTCTCTGAGCCCTCCTAACACGGTTGAGGTTCTGGCAGATTTTGCACTTAGAATGAATGATGAGGAAGGTGTGATAGGAAATCAACAACAGCAACATCCAGAGCTTTTCTCCCAGCTTGGCATCGAGCCATTTGCTGCACCAGGGAGCAGGACGCAGCTCTGACCTCTTTATAACGCCGAAGCTTTTCTGCCTCCCTCTGCTATAAAACTGTTTCATGTAGGTTAGTGGAAATGAAAGAAGGTATTGCACTCGTGCCTACCTGCCCACATGCAGAGAAGATCACTGTGTAGTTTTGAGCCCTCTGTTTCTCTCCCCGGTGCTGTCAGACACACCAGACTGTTTCTTAATGAAGGTGCCAAACATTTATACCTCCAACAACCAGCCTCGGTTCCACTGCTACAAATTAGCATCTTGATAATGTGCATAATATATATATATAAAATTAAATGCATAAAATGTTTAAGAAGTGGCTTACTGTGTCAAGAGATATATACTGTGTGAAGCTCTAATATTATGTCAATTTATCAAATCAGAATCTGTATTATTTTTTGTTATTCACAAACTCAATAATACTTAAGGTTGACATATAAACCTACAGCAGCATGTCTCTTATAATTGAACCTGAAAGCCCTGGCTTTAGTTCTGAGCTTGGAGGAGCTTGAAATTAATAAACCACAATCCCTATAGGGAGCAAACAATCACGTAAGCACCCTTTTTAACCCGGACAATTATTTTTTGTTAGCTGAAAAGCCTTTGCCATCTGGGTCATGATACATAATGTAGCTGTTGTCCTTGCGAGGAAGGTTCCGGTAACGTATGAGGGAGGAACAATCACCCCACTCACTCACACTCCCCGACAATATGCAGCTGTGGGGATTCGGTCTCCCTTCCCTGCCTCCAATATTTCTGTCCCGTATGCTGGGGGACACAGTAAGTCAGCTCAGTGACGTGGAAAATTAGATCATTAATTGGGAATCATCAACAAGGAATCTTTGATAGGTAGTTAAACAAGTCCTCAGCAGTTGTGGGGGATGAGCTCTGTGATTAGAATACCTGCCCTCGACTCTCTTTTAAAGGAGAACGCCGGAGATGTTCTGTATTTTCATTAATGTGAACATCTGCACTGAGAAGACCTCTGACCTCCTCATCCTCTCTCCCCTGAGCCCAATCATCTCTACTTCTGACGCAAATACTGTGTCATAAATATGTATTTTCATTTTCAGTTTAATTTCCATTAATTGTATTTTAATATCTCTTCTTTTTCCTTTTTTTGAGATTTGATGACAATATGAACTTGACAGAACAGAATTTCTTTTTCAGACGTCGTCCTGCTGCTGACCCCCGGACATGTATTGACTCCCTGCCCATGCACCTCTTTAACCCTGAGTTTCTCCTGCCCTTCCTTTCACTTCCTCTCCACCTCCCTCACCGAGCTGTGCCAACTTGTTCTGTGCCAAAAATGCTTCACATCTGCCTCAAGAGGCTACAAAAAATGGCTGCCATGTAGATTTAAGAAATTGTGCCTCTGTAAATATTTGGTCGTGCATCGGTGGGTCCTGCAGGGTGAATCCCCCCCCCCCCCCCCCCCCCCCCCCCCCCCCCCCCCCCCCCCCCCCCAAACAAAAACACCC
>CAAKHC010004978.1:2605-14023 GCA_901007825.1 Macroramphosus scolopax | reverse complement strand
CCCCCCCCCCCAAAGTTTTCATTCTAGAATATCATAAATGGAACGGCAGGTAATTCTTAACATTTGCAGCTATGCGTCTAAAAATATGAATCAGTTATTCTAATTATAATTGATTCGTTTTTGTAATCGACTAATCCTTCGGCTGTAGATCGTCGGGGTGCTTCAGTCATGATAACGACCAGGCTTTTATCTCCGGTCACTGTGTGTGTGCGAGGTGAATCTCTCGTTACAGAAATGAATCCAGTCTGTGCAGGTGCAAAGATGAGAGACAGACAATCTCATGATATGACTAAAAAGACCAGACAGACTCTGCCTTCCCTCCTCCGCCGTGCTTCAGTCTCGCTGTGAGCGCGCCGCCTATCTTCCCCTGATTACATCAGCTGTGATGCTGATATAACCAGTTACTGTGGTTCAGGCGTTCATTTGATCTTTTGGAGTATTTTGTATGTATTGACGGAAGAGAAACAACCTCTTGACACCAGACTTCAAAATACAAATCTCCTATCAGACCCTGATTCCTTCACGCCTTAATCTTAACCTTCATTTTAGATCTTTATAAGTTGGTTGTGTTTCACCTTCAGTTTGTTTCTGAGGGTGTTTGGATTAGGATTATCCAAAAAACAACCCGTCTGAATACGAGGGGGGTAACACGGGCCAATAATCTTTTAAATTTAATTCGTCCGAGCTTTGTCTCATTTCTACGTCCCGTTATATTTCTTCCTTTCTTGCGACGGCTGTGAGGAGCCGAGTTTCTCTACTCCGACCGCATTCAGTTCATCCACGGATGAAAGCTCCGTGTAGATGAGATCTGTGTGGATGTGGGGTCATCATCAGCAATGACACTGTCCAATATCTGGCTTTTCTTTTGAAAGTGCTCTCCTGGAGGCCCTGAATTGAATGCTGAATAACAATAGTTGTTGGAACAGACTTCAATAGCTTGAAGCTGCTTGTGAGAGCTTACTGAGCTAGAATAAAATCAGAGTTTGTCTCCAAAGAGCCTGTGTTGCTCCACCACGGGCGATATTATTTCCTCCCTCGTACAGTACATTACATGTGGAGAGACAGATAAAACATATGTCCCGACTCAGTTTCTCCAGCACATGAAGTAAATGTGAACATTTGTCGATGCATCTTCCCTCAGAGAGAAGGAACATGTAGCTTTAATACAACACGGAACAAAACTGCAGCAAAATGACAGACATATGTGTCTGATGAAGATAACTTGCAGCCGTTCAGTTGGACGAAAACTCTATCTGACATTTGACTTAAACACACACATTTTAAACAGTGAAAATCACCCCAGTTGCAGAACGCTGCTCAGTTGCAAACTATTAAACGGGCCAAAGGTATGAAATATTAATATTTCCCATGAGGTGAAATATGAGCAAGTAGTATCTGCATTTGTAATGCCCGGTCGTGTTATCGTAACATAAAAGTAATTTATTTATCTGCAAATCTGCTGCGGCAGAACAAAGCAAGCGAAGCAACTGCATGTCGTATATAATGTTCGGTATGAGAGAACATCAGAGGAACTCAGCTGCGATGCTCTGCAACCCTCTGACACCATTGATTGATGATCCAGAAAGCAGGGAGAAGTCATGACATTAGATTTCTGTTGAACGTCCGCCCAGCAGGGTGCAAAGTCTGTATTTATCAGAAAAGAGGAGTAAACAACGTTTTTCTTATAAATCGGGTGATCATATTTTTCTACTTCCAAGCAGCTGCAGCACTTGTGGTTGACGGCTAATGAGGAATCACAAACGGTGGTTATTGTCTTCATAATGCTCCTTAAGGAGCGACTGAACAGACTGAAAATACGAGCGACTCCATTACACACAATGACATGAAGGAAAGACCTTTCACATCCCATTTGTCACACGTATTGATCAATTTGTATTTTTCTCATCACATCTCGTCATCGGCGGTGAAATGAACCGCAGCTTTCCTCATCAGAGGAGGGAGGCGAGACCGAACCTAAAGCGATGCTTTGTCACCGTTCTTTCAGGCTAGAATGTGTCTGTTTCTGTCTGCGTATGAGGAGCTTCTCTTCCTACAGAGTCCTTATTAGTTGAAGGAGTGATGGTGTGGCTGCAACAGGCTGCGGGTGAACCTGCAAACAAAGCCATCGTAAGGAGCCATAAAACCCCATATTGTTCTTATTTTCTCCATTTCTGACTAACGAATGGACGTTTAACTGTCTCTCATGTTTAGTCATTTTTCCATCAACATGAAATATTGTTATATTTACTCTCCGTATCAGAGTCTCGTTCTTCTCCCTCATCCTTTCCTCGACTGACGTCGTCGGCCTCTATTCTCCCTCGCTGCCATGTTTTTTTTGTTATCATCATAGACAAATGAGAAACAAGAGAGGAAGAAAGCCGCGGGGCTTGTGTCTTCACATCATCACCACTCCCTTCACCCCCCTCCTTCCTCGTTCTCCTCCATCTTTCCGTCTTCCTGAGTGACATCTGGCAGCCAGTAGGGTACAGTGGGGATGCCAGCCCAAGTGTAGATATGTGCCAACTGACTTGAGAAAATACACATTTTGAACATGACTGACTCACGCGTGCCGCAGCTCGGTACCTCCGGTCGCTGCTCTTTCTGTCCGTGGCTCAAACACATTACAGGACACATTACGGTCGCTGCCGCCGTCGGAGCGTTGTGGTCGTTAAAACGTGCAACGGTTCGTTCACAGAAGGCCTATAAATGAATCCATTGGGAGAGGCAGGACAGACAGCGAGCATAAAATCAACCTTTCAGAATGAAGTAGAATCAATTAGAAGATAACAATTACACATGGACTGGGAATTAGCATAAATAAAATAGATTTATTTGGACTTCCTAAGATTCATCCCCGATGTGTTTCGTGTTAATTGCTCCCTCTTTGCTTGGACTGAACTCTGATTTGTTGCGTGTTGCCCTTTTCCCGTCCCCTCTCCTAAAGACAAGACTTGAGCTTTGCCTTTATATTCAGGAGTTTATTACACACAGTAAAAGGAAGACGTCTCCAGTAATGGGCCTGCAATATGCAAACAGCACCTTCTATTATACAAACAGTGTGTGCTGCTCCCACACCCCACCCACCGGTGCCAAAACACTTCCCATGAACACTGTACACAGCGCAGATGATGTCGAGCCGAGTCTGGAATATCTAAGAATCCGACTCGTTGAAAGCAGAAAGGAGCAAACATGAAAAAGGAGTTTGATTATTTCCTAATTTTATCAAGAATTACCTAATGAAAGATTCCTTTTCATTCCTCCCCCCAACATGGAAGCGACGAGGGTCGGGTTCTCTGGGAGATGCAGCTGAACAGCAGAGCTGGAAATCCAACATCTTATTAGTCTTGGGCCGAGGCTAGATTGCTGATTTTCACAGCAATTTATGGAAGTGCAGGGGTCAGTGATTGCGAAGAAAATGGACACGAGATTAAATAAAACATGCACCGAGTTTAAAGAAAACAAGGACGGAGAGGCGAAGACACATTCAATATCTCTGTGTAATCTGGGATTATTTTGGTACAGACGGAGGGCACAGAAAGATGCATGAATAGAAAATAAAAAGAAAGAGAAAAAACACGGGCTCAGACTTGAACCTCGTGGGACAAAGCGAGACAAGCAGTAATGAAAAACCAGGGATACAGAGATTTGTTGTTTTGCCTTGATGGGGGAGACAGAGAGAGAGAGAGAGAGAGAGAGAGAGAGAGAGAGAGAGAGAGAGAGAGAGAGAGAGAGCATGGATGTGAGACAGTTAACATGTCTTCAGTATGTATGTGTCAGTACTACGACTGACAAACAATAATAACACCTGACACATTTGTATAATTGTATCTACTGATGACATCATTTGTCGGCTGCTGGTTGTTGGAACAAGACGGGAGGACGGTCGCTCACAATCGCGTCAGAATTCTTTCCTACAATGATTAATACATCAATTCATTCTCAGAGAATTAATCAACGACAATGGATGAGTCATCTTACAAGCAACACGTAACAGGTTCTCCGATGTCAGTACTTCTCTTTGTCTTCTAAGATAGTGAACTGGATGTCTTGTGGACCGATGGTCGGACAAAGAAGACATTTGAAGACACCCACTTGCTCTCAAAGAAGGACTGGTTCTTCTGGGCGGGGCTTGTTCTCCCTTGTTAATGTTAAACAGCTATTAACTCTGCACAGATGTCATATATTCATCATAGTTATGTTAATGGTTTCTTTGTCTGTTTTATTCAAAAGTAGTTTGTTTATTTAAGCAGTGGTGGAGGATCTGTTGTTCCCACAGCAGCTGACAGACTGAAAGAGCTGCACATTAGAAAGATATTCTGTTGCTTCTGCATCCAGATGTTTGTGATTGTTACAATTGTGGAGCTGGATTAATAGATTATTGTCCGAGGTGGAGGTCTGCACTGCCGGTGCACCTCTAGTTTCTTCTACCCACCGTACATCTTCCACAGAAACAGAAATGAGGGATGTTGTGTACCAGCTCTGCACCGCACCAGCACATCTGAAGCTGAGGCCGATTCACCCTCAAGTCATTTAAGTCACACTTAGGTTTCAGTGGTCATTGGGATTCCTTTTTATGAGCCCACTGATCAATCAATCCTGTAATTCAATCCCACGGTCAAACATGCTTAAATGAATAATTCACAAACCGTCACAGAAAGCTCAATGAAACGGCTCGGCAGCCGAGCGCTGCCTTTAAACTGCATGGAGACATGAGAGGAATAGATTCAAAATAAAGCAGGACTGAATGCATAAAAAGGGGAGATCACATCTGTGTAACGCTGCCGTGTTCCCACATTCTGTGGGGAACATGTTACAGGAAATCTGCAAAAACCAATTTTCATACTGTTGTGATTTCAGGTGCGATCAGGTCTGGGAGGAGGATGGAGGCTGTTTAAAGGCCCTCACAGCCGCGCCGCCTTCTAAAGCCACTAAAGTTAATGTTTGCAGAACAGATAAAATGGTGAAAGCAGCGGCGTCCTGACCAAAGCCTTTAAGGCGGTGACCTTGTAGTTCCAACGTCCCCGGGTAGCGCAATAAAGTTTCTGTAAAACTCTCTGATTGCAACACACGCTGAAATACTGACGCTAAACACACGACTGATGTCTGATGCATCAGGGCAGGAAGTCCGAGACACGACCAGCGAGGAGCGTCGAGTAAATCTACAAAATAAAACACCCTGTGAAGACTCCCGATCATTTATCACACCATCAGTGTGTAGATGTCGTGACCCCCCCAGGGATTAATTTATGAATAACACAAGGTGACGTAATGCAACAGATCCTTTACATCTGATCAACACCTGGAGGTAAAAGGTGTTGGATTTAATTGCAGGAGCTTTAGGAGTGAAAAGTACGGACAAGCCGGGACTGGCTTCTGCCTGATTAATAAATGTGACTTGCAGAGAAAAACCAGCTGATGTGATTGACAACAACAGCTGGATTTAAACAAAAGCTAACACGCATGAGCATCATACAGAAGGTGCCTGTTAAATCCACTTATTTTGTCTGATTTATAAAGTATTTAACATGCGTTTATGTTTTCAATAATACATGCATGAAAACTGAGATGTGATTAATCAAGCGCAGAAAACACTTTTGGGAAACATCGTGTTATAGCAGGATTATATAAGGAGACGGGAGAAAAACAGAACTGTTTAAGTCTGTGTACCAGTACTGCCAACCTGCAGCAGTAGCATGTATTTGTATCTATACGCCCACGTGTGATCATTAGGGAGGATGTAGAAGATATTTTAATTCAAGCTTTCATAATCACTGTCTAATACTGCATATACTGTATATATATTTGCATGTATAATACATTCTTACAGCACTTTTTCCACTTTGTATTTGATAAAAAATGAATGTTTCTGCTCACAGCTTTATATTTCTCGTCATTTCCAGTTCACCGTATCAGATCAATGCCTCCCTTTCAGTGCTTACATGCAGCTGACGGTTTCTATCGCTCGGGTAAATAAACATCGCTAATACACTGGGTCAGATTACGGCGTCGCATCAGCCGCTCGCGGTGTGGATGCCCTGTCAGGGTGCAATAACCATCAGCCCACGCAGACGGGGCCCAGATGGACAGGTTTACCGCCGCTGATTTCCTTCCCTGCTCCTGCCACTGAGCAGTCCGCTCCCTCCGCTTTAGGCTTTGTGCTCTGTGAAATGAAGCACGATGATCAATTGCGCTGAAAATTTCTCACAAGGTTTAAAATGGAGCTGCGTGACCCTGGTCTACCTCCTGAATCTTTTAACCGGGCTCTGTGCAGCAGGAGGAATGGCTGCCCTTTGTGGAGCAGCCTCAAGCAGGGGGATTGTTCAATATTACAGAAGAGAGTTATTTAGTATATAAACACATGACAGTGCATTTTAACATTCATGAGCTCTTTTAGTAAATTGCAACGTATCCTTTTAATACCCGCGTCTGATTTCTGTATCGTCACAAGCAGCGTAACTGGAGATTCTGACCCCTGTGTGTGTTTCTACGGTGAGTTTCCAGCAGCAGTCACCATCAGTCTCATGACCATGGATTACTTCCAGCACACACTCCTGAGAATAAAGAATAAATTGCAAACAAAAAAAAAAAAATTCCAGGAAAACATAAAAAAGTCTTGACATTGAGGTTATTGGCTTTGTGACTACAGAGGAGGTTTATGGCAGGCGGCTCTTCAAAGGCTAAAAGGAGACAAAGGAAGCTAATCTTACTAAGAACGGTAAAATCTGCTATATGGCTAATGAAGTATTATACTGTGGTCAGTGAGGTGGAGGCTCTGCAGACAGCCTACGCACTGCGTACATGTGGGTGGGTGCTTTATGTGTGTGTGCGTGTGTGTGTGTTCACTATGAGGGGGGGGGTTGTTTGTCAGAAGGTGAGACTTGATGGCGACAGCACCAAGAAAAAAGTCTTTCAAGGGAGGACGAGCGTGCGGACGGAGAGACATAGATCTCTGGGAAATACAGCCGAACGGAATGAAGCAGGACCGGAGAGCACAATGAGAAACAGAAAGAATAGTGAGAAAAAGAAAAATATTTCACATGATATGACAACAATAAATCCCATCCTGCAAGGACCATATGTGTTCTTGTTACATTCAGACTATCAACAATATGCTGTGTGAGGCACATTGTAGACATTCATCAGCTGTCCGTCAGCTCTTCTGTTCATTTCCATATGGCTCTATAAGGTTAATGTCTACGAGCTTTGTATTGCAAACTGTTAATTCATCTAGTAGTTGTTGAGTTATTGTTGGTACCAGAGTGTTGGATTAACCGACTCATACATCTGTGGAGCCATGCTGATAGACTGGCTAACAGACTTTTGATACTCGTTTGAGTCAGACAAGTTCCCATTGTTGTTGCTTGGCAATTCACTGTAAAGGCGTATTCAGCTCTTTTGCATTGTTCTTATTCCGAAGCTGTTGTGCATTTGTCCTTTGGTTCATTTGTATTCACGCAGTGTGTTCATTGGTCAGGAATGTTAGCGGATGATTTCCCCTCATAGAGATGACTCCTGTGTTTGAAAATCATTCACTCATTCATTAACGTTACGCTACTACTACTAACACCCACTAGGGGGAGTACTTTGTGGAGGACAATAAATTAGCTCATTTGCATATTGAAACGAATGCTTCTGGACCACTCGAGTCCTTTTCTTCACACTGGTAATCCTGTAAATTCTCTTGCAAGTTTAAAACTTCCCAGACTAATATATATATATATAAAGTAAATATATAGAAATAAACCACGTCCATTGTTAATAGCCTTCTGGCATGTTTTTTTGTGATAAATGTGGTATTTATTCTGATTTCTTTCTTTCTAAAATAAATCAATAAAAGTATTTTATAGCCGTTTGTGTTGTGAGGCGCCACTTCGCCCACTTTCAATAATTCATGCAAGTCATTTTATACCATATTCTGTAGAATATAGAATTTCATTGGCCTGCATGATGTTCAATAGTTGCTTGAGTTTGACGAGTTCATGGCTCCTCACTGTAATCAAACTGCTCCAGGCTCTGCTCGTTCCATCCAACATCTGGGTGGGAATGCTGTGTACATACAGATTGTACAAATGAAACCGATCCCGGTTTGGAAACAGCTGCCCCAGTGGAGCCAGGTGTGAACACACTGAACATTTGTTGGGAATTCTGCACCATCTTTCATCAAAGCAGTGGACAAACTGGGATTACAGCGATGCTCGCATGTGACAGGGGCTGTGCAAAGCGGCAGACTATGTTGAAGCATTTTTTGTCTTAATGTTTTGGATTCAGGACTTTCACTGATCTGGTTTCAATCTCATTCTCTTGTACCGTTGTTGTTGGCTGCAGTGGGCAGCTTATTGCTGCTTAAAAGCTCTGAAGAATCACCGGGTACTAAGCAACAACACCAAGTAGCATCCAAAGTTCGCCCCTTATAGCAGGTGGACAGAAACATGACTCTAAATGAATTATAATGTTGCTACTAAGGTTGCTAAATCAACTATAAGGGGATAGATGTTCATTTCTTCTGACTATTGGATCCAATTTAAATTGCAATCATGCAGCTGTACATTCATTGTTCATGAGACATATGAATGTTTAATTACAAGACATGCACATATGAGTACAAAGCATTCATATTCATACAGATATTGCATATTTAATGTATTCATTTCCGTGTCTGAATAACATGACAGCAGTTTACTTCCTACTTACAATAACGACAGGTGCTGTGTCGCAGGCGGCGCTCTCGTGAATGATGTAAATGTGTAGTTCCGTAAAACCATGTCACTGTGATGTCAAACACAAGTCGTGATTGAGTTGCTTCACAGGCTGAGTCAAGGGCCTCAGGAGGACACCAGATGTCATCAGTGCTGGAAATATGGCTGAGCAGCAGCGCTGCAATCAAAGGTCAAAACGGTGTTGACAGATTTTTTTTTCTTCTCAACGTGACCTACTAACTTGTTATACGGAGGCCAACAGGTTCAATGTTAGGATCAAAGCTGGAATTATAGTCCGGGGGGTGGGGGTGGGGGGCCCTGGGGCAAAGATAGGTAATCCAAGTGGTTCAGTGAACTCCTGCCTCTGGAGCAGCGGGTGAACGGCCGGGTCGACTCGGTAGATTGTGGTTGTGTGTCGACTACTGCAAGAACTCATTAGACACAGTAAGCAAAAAATAATCAAACCTCCAAAATAACACGGCTTTATTCAGTAGATGTCAGAGATTTTGCATGTTTATTTTGATTTCAATTTAGATGTAGGCAGCATGGGTTCTTAAAACTGTGTCTTGGGGACTGCTGGTGATCTGGGCCATGTGCGATCACCCCAGAGGCTTTTTTCCATCAACGAAGAATGTCGCCGCGTGAACGTTCCTCTTAACTGCCTCGGTTTCTGCTGTCCTCCATTTTTCAAGTCCTCGTTTATGCTTCTTTCTATGTGCAGGCCGTATGGGCAGCCCATGCTATATGTCAACATGCAGACTCATTAAATCATTAGACCTCGTTTATTATTAACTCTGTTGCATACTCAACGGGCTACAACCTTTTAATATTCATGCAGCATGACTGTTCCCATCTGATGCTAACAGGACCAAGTGGGATCAAATTAATGCAGTCAAGTGCAGAATAAGACAAGCAAGTACACATTCTGACAGCTAGTTTTTAATAATTGCTGCTGTTACGGGTCAGCATATAGGTGCACGCAGTGTAATTGTTCAGTGGGCGCTGTGAATGCATGCGAGGGATGGTCGGAAAGGTCAGAAGATAAAGTCTATTCTTCTGGTCGGATTGACCAGCTTGGGCTATTCCTGTACTTTTTTTTGACCCAAGTTTGCTTCCGCCAGGAGAGGTTGGAAAACCGTTCGCTTGGCTGAGTGGGCGAGTGAGGTCGGGCCATCGCGAAAAACAAGGAAGACATTTTAGGTGAAGCATTTTGGAAGGTGAAAGTGCTCACTCGGCTGCAGGCCTCGGAGCAGCGTGGTCGAGCGTTTGTGAAGCAGCCAGAACTGAAAATGGTTGCAAAATGTAATTTGGTTGGTGATCACGCTGCTTATTGCGCTCTCACGGGATTGTAGATTTGTCATTAAACAGGCCATCCAGACATGAGTCATCTGCGAGATTTGGCTTTGTTTTCTATATGCCCTCTGTCCCTCTCTATTCTTATCCTGCCTAATTTCCTCTCTGTCTCACATGGCATTTTCTTCTGCAGCATGTTGACCTTGTCCCTTATTGCACCCCGTTCGATTGGGAGATAGTCGACAATGTGTGTGTTTGTGCGTGTGTGTGAGGGGACAAAGAGGAAATATAGAGGTGGGAGAGAGAGAGAGAGAGAGAGAGAGAGCAGTGGAGAGGGGGAAGAGAGAGAGAGCAGTGAGGTGTCCAGCACTTAAATTGCCTGTTTATTTCCATTCATTGCATCAATTACACTGATACGGCTTTCAAATGAGCGCACAAAGTGTGTTTGCAAGTGTGTGTGTGTGTAGAAAAGAGAAACAAATAAGAATAGAAATGAACATTTTTCTCTGTCGTATGCAGTTTCTGGCTTCATGCATGCAAATACAACCTGCAGAGGAGAAGGAACAGAAGCACATGACAATGAAACTGTGTTGCGATTGTGAACTGTAGGACAATCAGGGAATTCGTACGTCAAGATCGTGTATGGGCGTGTCCGCAAGCGTGTGCTATATTCACCATATAACAGGCTTGCCTGAGATGGGGAGCGCGAGTGTCTTCTCTCTGGGGGGGAGAGGTGTGTCTGTGACAGGCTGCAATGATTAGTGGAGCTCAGCAGGCAGAATTTATCAGAATCAGCCGAGGCCATGAACCATTTCGGCCTGCAACTCTGCAATTTGTCTCCCACTTCGCGTCACGTAACAGCCTCAATGTGCCTCGTGTGTGCACGTTTGCAACGTGCACATTCAGGCCTTGTGCTTTCTGAGCGTGTCTCTGAGGATGAGTCAACCTCATGAATGGCAGAATGTTAGCACATTATCACGTCTGTGTGACTAGACCTTACAGGAAGAAGATGCATGGTGGGTTTTGATAGATGCTCACTTCATGATTAGTGATTAATGCATGTTGTGAGGCGCAGATGTTATGAAGAAGTGCTGAAACAAAAAAGGCTGTTAACTGATTGTCCAGTCGAGATAAACTGGTCGCTTTCCCTTTCTTTCACCTTGTTCCATTGAATTCATGTCACATCTCTGCTGCTTGAAGTTTAACTGGTTGCCAGGTTGGTGCAAAACCCCCCGAATTAGCTGACTCTCAAGCAGAGTGTGAACCTCTGACCATCAAGCCATTTATCTGATTGTCCAACAACAACTGGTAACTATGAAGAAGCTCTGTGCTGACACACAGATCACATGTGATACTGAATAAAAAAAAAATCTGAATAATCAGCCCTGTTATGAGGCCATTTGGTGTCCTTGTAGAAACTGTCGGAGTA
>CAAKHC010004971.1:15638-28034 GCA_901007825.1 Macroramphosus scolopax | reverse complement strand
GGGGGGGGGGGGGGGAGTCCCCCCCTCCCCCCCCCCCCCCCCGATACAAACACTTATGTATTTAAAGCTTCTTCATGTGTGCTTTCGTTTCTCACGGCTGGTATCTTCACACTCCTACAAAAATGAATTGACTTAAAAAAAAAAAAAAAAGACTTATACGTCTATATGAGTTGAAGCCCCTCGGCAGAAAGAAAGGATGACAACATGAACGGACAGGATAGCGTGGATGATACAATCCAAGGTCAACTTGTGAGCTTAAACATGTTAATCATTAAAATGATTCAATCATTAATCTCCTCTTGTCTTATCCTTTGTCCATTTCTCTCCTCTCCTTCAGGGTCCCCAAGAGCTCAAGAGAGCTTAACGGTCCATTCATTTACATGCAAAAAAAAAAATCCAATGTAGATTTATTGCAACAGCTTAATACCCTGCTGTGTGCGTGTGTGCGTGTGTGCATGTGTGCGTGTGCGTGTGTGTGTGTGTGTGTGTGTGTGCGTGTGTGTGTGCGTGTGTGTGTGTGTGTGTGTGCATGTGTGCATTCGTGCATTTGTGTTGCTGTGCTGGGGGCGTGTTCTGCCATCCCTTCTGCCCATGGCTCGTGCATAATATCATCAGAGCATGCCACTGCAACGGCTTCCTCTGACTGTGTTGAATTGTTGTGTAGGAGCACTGCAACACCAGATCAGGTTCTGCCTTGTACAGCTATTGCCAAAGCAATAGGAGGGAACACGAATGCCAGTGTGCATGCGTGCACTGAGATTGAAGAGGTGCAGCTGTCCGCAGGGATGTGACACACCGTCACACTCACCAGTACAACTGGGGACACGGCGAGTGAACAAGCAGGCAAAACAGATACAGACAGAGAGGTCAGAGTGTTGATTTAGGTTCAGTGGAGGAGCAGAAATAGAAGCAGGCAAGAGGAGAAGAATACATGAAGGCAAGAGCAGTTTGAAGAAAAATACAAGGGACAGAAAGAAACAGGCTGAGAGTCAGTGAGAGAGAAACAGAGAGCGATGAAGAGCAAGAGAGCAAGATAGCGAGAGGGAAAGACAGAGAGAGAGAGAGAGAGAGAGAGAGAGAGAGAGAGAGAGAGAGAGAGAGAGAGAAAGAGAGAGCGCCCTAACTCCAGTGATTCCCAGACTGGCTGGCAGTAAGCTCTGTGCTCTGATCTGCCCACCCTGATGGGGTTTCATGCCCATGCAGGCAGTGTTGGGGATCCTAAGGGCAGCACAGGTTTCTGTTGTTCAACTGGGCCTCTTTAATTCCAACCCATTGACCATATCAGCCTCCATTGATGAGAGTCAGGAAAGCTCCCTTTATGACGGCTAATGGATCATCCAGGGGCAGTCGTTAGAATTCAAAAAGGAAGGTAAAAAGGACACCGAACGCAAGCGGACGCAGATATGAGAGGTAGGAAGCCCCGTCACTGGGAAGAAGCTTTTTACATGTGTTTGTGCCTGTATGTGTGCATGGCAAGGTGGGCTGCAATAATCTGTTCGGACTGGTGTGTTGAAGAAACTGTTGTTGTGTAACTCGGGTGATTCAACAAATCGTTGAATGCTAACTGCTCGTGACAAATCCAGAATTAAAAACAAGTCAGTTGCAACAACACAACACATGCCCTGCCACTCACACTGTTGTGTTCACCGCCGTGCATGAGTTTCCTGTTGCAAAAAGCTAATCATATTACAGTGAGCTGATTTAAAGTGGTACTTGATGTGTGTGCATATTATTGCAAGCTTGCCTGCATGTACTTTGGGCTGGAGGGGCACATCAGAGCACATAGCCTTTTCTCCAGTGTTGACCTCATTCTAGAGCTGCTCTTGCAACGCTCCACTGAGCCGACTCTCTGTTTATGCGTGCCCATGTAAGCATTGTATGTATATGAATTTGTTTATGAGCATGTGAACACATGTGCAGGCGCACGTGATGGAATGCATCGTTGCATGTGCACACACACTTACGAGGGTGCAATTAACGCAGGGCTGTGCACTACGGCATGCTAAATCCCAACCGAGCCTGTCTACTGAAACCTATTGTCGAAACAAAAGCAACATAATATCATAATAGAAGAGCTGCAGAACCAAACTCACACCTGAGATTAGACCTAAAACTGCTTAAGGCGGGATATTTCTATACATTAAATCATGTAAATGATGATTGCATGCATTTAAATGGCAGACTGTTCCTTTATAAATATAACTAGCACACTAATGTAAAATAGTGGGAGTATTAAAGTGAAACTAAGCTAAATAACAGGTGCGTGAGTTGAGTGTAAAGGTGTAAAGCTACTGGAGGATGTAAGCAATTTGATATTGCTTTCCCATTCAAAATAAAATTCATGATGACATTATTCGCTGCACAGTAAAAATATTCTAAATAAGGATCTCAGTGTTTCCTCATGATGGCTGCAAAATTTGGATGAAGATTTTTCAGAAAATGCTTCCTGTGACAGGAGAAGACATTAGGAGAAAACATTACATAATTTCAACAGCTGTTGAATTGCTGAGCCGTTTTCCAGGTCTCGTTCCGGAGATAAATACGGTTCACCTCACCTATCTGTTCAGGATCCGTGATTATAACGTGTTAGATAGCTACATTCCCAGGCTGGAGTCTGAGCATTCGTTTCATTGAGCCTCCAGCTCGTCCAGCCAACGCTATAAATACTGCTGTAATGTTCCAGAAGGAAACAGGACATGTGAAGTCATCTCGAAGGGAATCAGACACCCAATATCTGCTGTGTATGGATTTGTGTGTGGGTGGAGAGTGGGTGAGGGGTTATGAGGCATTGGTGAAGTCACCGAGAGGCCGCTGTCTGGGGGTGGGAGCTGGCATGAGAGAATAACAAGTTTACTGTCTTGTTTATTAGACAAAGTACAGTGCTATCTGAGAATACCAGTGCATCGCTCTGGGAACTTAGTTACCAGTTAGACGTCTCCTTTCTGTGATTAAAGCATGTCTCTAGTTCAGTGAAGGCGGTCATGTTGAGCCTGACGTGAATGAGTGCAATTATGTAATAGCAGCTCAGAGTATCATCATTATTAAAATCCTACTAATTCATTATCCTGCCGTTCCAATCTCCACAGTGGTACTGGCGTGTGCCCTCCTCTCCCTCCTTTCTTCATCAAACGCCTGTCCAAAGGAGTGTATCTGCAACATCAACACCAAAGTGGTCGACTGCAGGGGTCGAGGCCTGTATGACATTCCCCGAAGGCTGCACCCCGACACCCAAGAACTGTACCTCCAAGACAACCGCATCAGGGGACTTGGATCAATGGCTTTCCGGGAAATACCGCTTGTCCGCATTCTCGATTTATCCAATAACTCTATAACATCGGTTTCGCCGACGGCTCTCCTGGGTCTCAGAACTCTGCAGCGCCTCAGCCTGGCTTCCAACAGCCTCAGAGAGCTTGACAAGCGGTTGTTTGGACCTATTCACTCGCTTTCACACCTTGATGTCTCACACAACAGGTAAGGGCAACAAGAACTGGAGCAGAACGTTGTCATATGTTGCTGATGTTATTTCGTTGCCTCATAGCTGATTGGATTTTACTATTTCTTTACTATGTCCCTTCTCTCAGCTTGTGGGGTTTCTCTGGTGTCATCGGGGACAGTCTGAGGAACCTGAGCCACCTGGGGCTAGCGCACAACAGGCTTACGCGATTGGACCGTTCCCTGTTGGAGGCCCTCGGCCGCCTGGAGAGCGTCACGCTACGAGGCAACCCCTGGAGGTGTGACTGCCAGCTCATAGGCCTCAAACTCTGGCTGGAGACCTACCTCTTCAAAGGTTAGAGCACCAGTAGCTATAGGCAGAAGTAGGAGATTATGTGATGACAAGAATCACCTGCTGCAGCGTTAGGAACCCATAAGCATGGTGGGTTCTTCCTCCAGGGAGAAACGGTTAGAGTACAAGCAGGCTTTAAAGTTAAATTGCCTACAAGATTATTTTCCATGCATCAACCCCTGCATGCATTAGATAACAAAATAATGACTGTACAGCGAAAGCTTAGCTCGCTGCCGGAGCTGGCCGGCCCGCCTACAAGCCCGCGTTAGCCTGACACAGCTTTCGTCTTATAGGTTGCAAATTCTAATTAGTGCAAAGCAGAACAATGGGTCCAGATACACGGATGAAAGCCTGTGGTTAATCAGGGAGGCGGCGGGTAACCGGGCACGCTTGACATGAATCCGGAGAGAGAAACTGATTAATAGGACACACAGGAGGTGGCTGATGAAGCCCTAACTCAATGCTTTCTTCATAAGATTTGATTTGTTTAACGTCACACTTGGACGGACCATTCAAATAAAATATTAGAACAACAAATATCAAGCAGTGAACTGGTTCATGCACATCTAAGATAGTGACCACCTCTATGTTAAGCTGCCAAGATGAAAAAGGAAATTACAAGCAGGCAATGTGCTTATAATACCCAACAACTTTCTTCCGCTCTATCTGTCCTTCCCTGATCTATCTCTGCTCCAAAGGTGGAGGGCTTGACGAGGTGCTTTGCTCGCAGCCGGAGGAAATGAGGGATAGAGACCTGCAGAAAGTCCCTTACCAGCTCTTCCATGCTTGCATGACCACAAGCTACCATTACCTGTTTGCCAACATCCATCACCTGGAGTCTGAGAAGCTACTGCGAGGCCACATCCACGGCAACCACGCTCACCCCACCAGCCACGCCCTCCATGTCCCCATGGCCATGGGAGAAGGATTTGGCGGCGGGGGAGGAGGGAATTTGCCGGAATGTGAACCTAAGCAGAGGCAGCGGCCTGTCAACTTGCGTCACGCTATTGCCACAGTGATCATCACCGGTGTGGTGTGTGGGATCGTGTTTCTGATGATGCTGGCTGCAGCAGTGTACGGCTGCGCCTACGCTGCTATCATGGCCAAATATCAGCGGGAGCTCAAGAAGAACGAGGAGTTGGCAGCAGCTCACGAGAAAGATCATGCCAAAGCACATGAGAAGGAACCGCTGGAGAATGCCATCGCCTAGGAGACGAAAACATGAACCCTGAACTTAAAACTTGGGCCTCAACCCTTTAACCTCCTCGTCTCTGGATACCGGGTGCATGTGTGATTGTGAGAAAAATAGAAGTGAGAGAGTGTGACTCTTAATGTTTGTGTACGTTGACCTCATCTCTGAAACTTGGGTAGCTAAACACCACAGGGATTTGACTATGCACTGAAGAGAACTGTAACTCTACTGTAAGCAGGTGAGGGGCAGGCCAAAGAATTCAAACCAATCAATTCCGTTTTATCTGATAAATGCATATCACAGATAGATACAAATCGCTATATTTATAACTGTGTATTTGTAGGTATTAGTAAAGCTCTGGTATTAAAAAATGGATATCAGAATTTGGTTGTCTTTTGGCTGTTGTTCATAGTTTGAGTCTGATCTTGAGGTCGTATTGAGAACTAATAGTAGGCAGCTGTAATCAAGTTATGTTCTAAGTTGTTTGTATTACTGACTTGAGTGTGTGAGAAGAAAACTGGTCGTTTGTGGTATCGTTAGTGCTCGAGTGTGTGTGTGTGTGTGTGTGTGTGTGTGCGTGTCGGACGAATGCACATATTCATAGAGAATTTTAAGAGTCTGTGCCTGATGACGTGATATCGTTTTGAAGAGGGGATGTGTTTTTCTTAAAGGATAGTTTTTCTGACGGCTCACGTGAAGTTGGGAAATTCCAAGAAGCAATAATGAAACAAACAAAAAAAAAAAACAACAACAAAAAAACTGGGACTCGGACTTTGTTGTTTTTTTTTCATGAGATTACGGGTTCATGTGTCTGATCCATTGTCCTGCTGCACTACATGACATCCACACACACCATTTTCTAGTCCAGTCTACAGTCAGATGAGTCTTGTTTGTGAGTCAATGACAATTACATAATGGTAGACATGTCTTTCAGTATGTATTATATAAAATAAAGGGAAATATTTTACCTGATTACTGTATATTGACTGTATTTGGGAGAAAGTGAGAAAGTGTCGGGCTACGTTCATGTAACATTGGTCCGTTTCTAACTCAAGCGGACGGCAGAGTCGACTCCACGACTACAAGGACAAAGACGGGAGGCGAAGAGTATCGCACACTGGCAGCCAATCAGAATCCAACCTAATCTACAGGGCATGAACATCGCTGATGACAATGTGGAGACTGTTCCATGTCTGGAACAAATGCACATTCATGTCCAGGAGTGCTCTGGTTCACACGTTAGTCAACTTTAAATACCACTTTAAGTAGTCGTTCTCTTCCACGGGGTGAGGAGCCTTCGAGAGTGGTCACCTTCAGATCCATGTTGCACGGTCATTAGTGGTCCCTGTAGTGGTGTTGTGGCCTCTCACAGTTTAATATGCGCCGTTTTTATACTACGAAAACACTAACTATTATTATGCATCCATCTATAATAAGACTTTTAGCTCCCACTCTGGTGTGGAAGCACGTAAATGTACGCAGATGCCTTCGGTCGGATCAGCTGACCTGCCTGTTTCGGCTCTGTGAAACCGTTCCGGCAAACTGCACGTGACCTCAAAGATGTGACCACAAACACACACACACACACACACACACACACACACACATACGAACAGATACGCTGGCATTCACGCACGTGTATGCACGGACACGCGGCTACGTTGTGATTCAAGCGATGACTGCAGGGCACGTGGTGCGTGATGTCATCAGCCTGTCCTGTTCAGTTAGTGTGTTAGCGTATTCACAAGTCCACAGCTCAGTGGAGCGCAGGGCAGTGGAAACTGGCCCTAACCGGCCAATGCTAAATTTGCATTCTAGCCTCTCCTCCCATCTGACTCTCTTATATAAAATCATTCTCGCAGACGTCCACATGATCATGCATGATCATCATTACTGACAGGTCTGATCATCATTACTGTTCATCAGCCCGCACTGTTACAGTGTGATCTCCACATAACCTTGTTACTGATTAGACATTAGGAGTCCTGTTAAACAGATTTAAGACAATGATATCCTCTTCAAAAATAATAATAGGGTCAACAGGCTGAAATAACACTGTGGGCTGGTGTAAACTGCAGGCTGCATGTGTACCGCTCTGCTAGAAATCTGGTGCATACTAGACCTATGTGCGTGTGTGTGTGTGCGTGTGTGTGCGTGTGTGTGTGTGTGTGCGTGTGTGTGCGTGCGTGCGTGCGCGTGCGAGAGCTGTGGCACCACACAGACTCTCCCATCTCTGTCCTTCTGCTCCAGTGCTTTCCCCTAGGGCCAATAATACCCACAATGCACTGCTCTCATGTCAACGCAGCCAGGCACCGTGAAAAAATGTTCTATTTTCCTGTCCTTTTCTTTCGGTACCTCGTTGTATCAGTGCCGTTTTCAACTGATTCAAACACAAAGATGATCATCTGAAATACTGATTTACTGAAATATTAATGCATTATTTGATGCTGCTAGAAAAAAAAATATTTTTAAAGCAAGGTGTTGCTTTCATGTGTGAAAAACATTTTAATCACTTGCGGAGAAAATCGAAATGTAATTTCTTTTCATGTACATAACTATAATGAAAACATTAGTTAAATAATGAGTGACTGAAGGTTGTCTTGTGTCTTTGGGAGGACGTGCGTGATGAAATTATATAATCATATCATATCACAAATCTCCTAAAGATACTTCCAAGAACTCTCTGTTATAATAATATGTTGTTTGTTCCTATAACCTCCATTTTTCCTATTTTTTTTTATTCAATAAGCTGTTGATTTCCTCTGTAACCAAGCGGATGTCTAACAGAACACGGACAGCACATCATAACATCAACTTGCTGACTGCACGGCGTCGGGTTGTATGGGCATGGCATGGTGGGGTTTCTGAGTCACCGTGACGTGAGACGAGGCCACGAAGAAATCCTCTAAGCCACAATAGGCACGATGGCGAATGAAAACAAATTGATATGTTTAGGCGTAAATAATCCTGGATGCAAACGTCCGTTTCGATTACGTAACCTTGGCTTTCTTAGCATAGATTCATGCTGGCGCCTGGACAAACAAAAAGCAGTGCAGTCACTCTGTGTGGGCAGTGACGGCTTCGACTCGAGACGAGGAAGGCAGACATCTGCGGACCAGGAAAACAAAGCCTGCAAGACTATTGCAGCCTCGGTGAATGTAAGAGTGCATGTGTGAGAGAAACAGCCAGTTGAGTCCCGACTTACCCGCAGCTATTGGTGACTTCCTCTCATCCAGAAGCTGAATGGCAGTGCTGGCCAATACTACACTCTTGTTCTCTGATCCTGAGACACACGGAGACAAGCACACACAGAGTTCACATCTCAGTCATATCATAATCACCCATATTAGTTCTGAACTGACCACAGGGTGATTGGAGAGGGAAGTACTGAACATAAATACCACAGAGAACAGGGTACTATTTCATGGCTACAAGTAACTACCACAGTCCGGAGGAAGAGTGCATCCGAGGCGAGTCCGGCGAGTAAATAAGAGGCTTTCATATCACTTGTATTAGCTGGGGCTAATGGAAAGCCTGAGGCTGAGGAGCGATGAGAACACGTTCCCTCCTTGGAGGAGAAAACCATTTTCTAGAGATGTAGTTTAACTGGCTGCGCGCGAGGTGCTTGTGTGTGTGTGTGTGTGTGCGTTGTTTTCAGAATGTGTATTACTGTGTGTTCTGGCTGAGAAACTATGGAAAGGGCTGAACCTCTTCCTCACGTATCTCATTTCAAGCCACAGCAATCAGAACTGTCCACAAAAACACAGCCCGGAATTAATAAGAAAGGAAGGGGAGGTCGAGATGCACCGCCAGAGAGAACGACCGAACACGGGCGGGCGAGAAAAAAGAGAGGATGAAGGAGCTTGAAAAAGGTCCTCCGAAAAACAAGTGAGTATATTATTCTAATGCATTTCATTAACTGTAGGTTTCTCTAGAACACGCTGACAGTCAGTGACTACATCTAACATTTTCCTCCTCACTGAACCTCTAGACACATGGTGGTGCCATTCTCCCAGTGATACGGAACCACAGCATCGCCCACCACTGAAGCCCGGTGTACTACTAACCTGTGTTGAAAGGCAAAGAGTACACGAAGGTACCAGGGACTTGTTCCGCTGCCCTTTTGTACCACAGGGGGAAGTGATCGGCGTTGAACACCCCCTCTTTGTCTTCAGCCGTCAAGAAGTCTCTTGAAACAGACAGGAAATGGAGACGATGACACAAATAGTGCACACGCACAACCTCACATATCCTCATTGAAATCATGAATTACTACTCGACATAACTTCACTCCTTAACACCTAATATAAATACACAGAATACTTACTGGTTGGTGAGCTGGTCAGGCACCACAAAAAGGTTAATTCTGGACAGGCCTGTCCTTGTGCCCAGATAGGCGATCTCAACTCCTTTATCTGAGTTCCTGCGTGGGATGAAAAATACATATTTATGCACCACTTTCGGTTAACCGGAAAAAAAAAAATCTTCAACAGAGCCAAAGATTATTTTACATATTACGTCTCAAGTATTTACATAATGATGAAGGCACCTCTGCCAAGGCTAATATATAAAAAAAGAAAATCTTTAAAAGACTCCAAGACTTTATATATTACGTCTCAAGTATTTACATAATGAAAAAGGCAGTCTGGAGCGTGCATGCCTCTGCCAAGGCTAATATAAAAACAAATTCAGTTTTTTCGCTATGTTAAACAGATTTTGAACCCAAAGTGTAATGGTTTCTTCACTGGCCTGTGCACCACCGCTGCACTTTGGTAAAACTCAGCTTGGTAGTTTTTGCAAAATCCTATTATATATATATCATATCAGAAAAATAAAAACCAGAGGTGAATATATTTTCGGTATTCTACTGAAGGATCAATCTTCAGTTAAGTTCATCGAGAAGATTTTCCTTTTGAGTCGGGAGTGGATGACGTACTCGGACTTGTTGAGCACTAAGCTGGTCCAGTAGGCCTCCAACGGCGCCGTCACCACCGCATCGAAAAGAACCTCCTGGATCAGCTCTTTGTCACCTAACGAGGCAAAAACAGAAACCTTCACATGTAATTCGTGGTCACTAACTATCCAATGAGGGACTGTCGATGAGTTTAACTGACATTGTAAGTGGGGTTCGTGTCCACTGAGGTAGAGTTTGATGGCCTCTATCTGTGTCAGGTAGCGGTGCTCCGGGTGCTCGTCTGTATTGCAGTACGTCCTGTCATATAACACAAGGCCAATTAGGACATTGGTAATAATAACACTTAACACACTTTCATATTGGGCTCCTTTAAAAACACATTATTTCCATTCAGAACTGGTTTCTCAACTGATTATCTGATTGGATCAACCAGTTGATCGGTTGTTGGAGGTCTGTGACTAACAGCATGTGAAGTCAAACAAAGGAGGTTGTCTGATGTAAAAGTATCACATTGAAAAACATTTATTGTGATTTGTTTAGATGTCAGGATGACCACAATATATTAAACGACACAAACCATCAGGTTGTATTGAAGTGAGATTATAGTGTTCTTTGATTTAATAATAAGGTAGTATATTTAGATGTAATCCATCCAAAAAACATGACTTGACTAAGGAACCAGGAGGTTATTGTCAGAACAGAGTATCATTATACTCTCACCATTCGTCCGCCAGGGCCACGTCAGGATGCTCCAAGTCATGAAGTCCTGCAGCAACACCAACGAAAATACATTTCTCAGGCTTAATAAGCAAAGCTTATTCAATATGAGTTCATAATAATAGGGCTGGGCATGAAATGCACACACACTTAAACACACAGCGTGGGTGAAAAATGTGCTTTTTGGACGGTTGTGACAGGTCCTGATTAGATCAGGAAGAGCCAAGTCATGCTCAGAGGGCTCCGCGTGATGGACGTGTTTACAGAAACACACCGACAGACCACCGCGACATGCACATTAACATGCATGAGGCCGGACGTTAAAATAGAAGTACTGTACACACACACACACACACCGTCAAGATGTGCACAAGCACTACATTGCTAAGGAGCCACTGAAGAAATACTTCACTTCCTCTCTAATTATGTATTTTAATTTTACTATCACTTAATTATCATGTGTGTATTTTAGGAAAAAGAGATGGAGAGAGTGTGTTGCATGTACTTACTTAATAATTTTAGGCTACTTTATACTCCAGTATATATTCAAAGGCACCTTTTGTACTTTATATATTGCAGAATACAGCTATTATACAATATATTGATGCTGCTAAACTAAACTAAACTCTAATGAAGCTCTACCTCATTAATAAGCTGCTCACATGTTAATTCATCTTCAAGACGGGAAACAAATTTAGCACTTGTCTGAATATAAAGAGCTGCATAATGAGTGACATAACTTTCGATAATACATCAGTGATTGACATGCAAGATGTATATTTGCAAGTGAGTATTTTGTATAATATTTCCTCCACCGCCGCGGTAGAGTTACGAGCTGATGCAAAAGACAGGAAAAACAAAAAGACTTAAGCTGAGTGAAGCAGGGGGAGAAGAAAGGGAAGTACATCCTACCTTCCTCTACCGTGACATTCCCTCTGAAGAAGAACTTGCCGTGGCCTCTAGAAAGTGCTACCCCGAGGCTAACAGAACAAATAAAACAACCTTGTCTTATCTCCTCGGATGGGAAACTCACCACTTCTTTGTTGTACAAATAAAAGGGAAACACTGTTTCCTTCAGTCTTTGGGAAACTTGCTCACAGAAATATATCTCCAGTCTTCTTACCTGAACGGAGTCCCCTTGATGTCTGTGTAGTAGTAATCATTATGCAACACCAGTACACGCTTCTGAAACAAGAGATAACACACTCTGTTGTGGCTGCGGTAACAGAAGGCGGTGTGATAGTGCCCCATCAGATACTGCCGTGTTGGGGGATGTTCTTACAGCATCTTAATTAACCCCATCTCCTTTACCCTGACCCCTAACTTTGAATATGCCGGTGCAGGAGTGACACCAACATGGCAACATCAGATAAGCCTTTTGATGGCGGCGATCGGACGGGATTTCCTGCAGCCTGGCTCCATCTAGTGGTGAAGGGAGGACATGCCTGTAGGTGGCAGATGAGTTCTGCAGTGTGTCTATCGGGATAAGGATTGTGAATATGCATCAGTATGTGTGTGTTTGTCTGTCAGTGTGTGTGTGTGCAGACACATATTTACATATGGGATGCTTAATAATCAGGCTAATGTATAATGCTCCCCGCTAAGCTTTGAGCTAAGCTAGTGCGCACGCACACAAGCACACACACACCCGCATCAACACACCTAAATACCTCTCTCTCTCTCTCTCTCTCTCTCTCTCTCTCTCCCCCTCTCTCCCTGTCTGTGTGCGGAGGTGAGCTGCTGAAGCTCAACCGCTCTGCTCTGTTCTGCTGTGGGAGAAAGCGGCTG
>CAAKHC010004971.1:1353-15618 GCA_901007825.1 Macroramphosus scolopax | reverse complement strand
TAATAATCAGGCTAATGTATAATGCTCCCCGCTAAGCTTTGAGCTAAGCTAGTGCGCACGCACACAAGCACACACACACCCGCATCAACACACCTAAATACCTCTCTCTCTCTCTCTCTCTCTCTCTCTCTCTCTCTCTCTCTCTCTCTCTCTCTCTCTCTCTCTCAGACAGGCAAGTTGTGAAAGAGAATCATTGGGCTGCTGTGTCTCTGGTATTCGGTAACATGTGCTCGGTGGAGATAAGGGGCTCACACACAGAGGCAGACACACACCCCTGCATGCAGAGCAGACCAAATCAGAAACAAAAGTCCCCAGTCAATCCTGTACATCACTGTACACCAAGTAAAACAACCCCTTGGCCTCGTTGCAGAGTTTTCTTTGGCACACCGTCGGGGACCATCAGAAAAGTTATTTTGTGTGTATTTCCACGTTGTGTATCGCTCACCCCTTTGTCCACACTCTTCTTCACCTCCAAGGAGAAGGTCCCGGTCTTCCTGTTGACCATGGCGTTTCTCAGCTGACAACACAAAGAACAGGACGAGTCTAAGAGTTTTACTCAGAGGGGTATCGGTGATGATGCTTAATGTGGAAAGACCGCGAGGGTCTCACCATGTCGTCCTTGTCCTCCCATTCCACCTCGAACAGATCCACACTGCTGTAGTTTGGCTTCCTGCGCTTCTTGCCGTCCCCGTACTGGACAAACAGGTACGTGGAAACACAGTCATGTACAGACAGAGAAGAACATGAAGCACGATTTTCTGGCAATCTGTCGCCCCCTGTTGGTTCGGGGTGTGAACAATGAAGCCTCGCTTGCTCAGATTGGCTTCATATTGCACCTTTAAGTTATTGATTGTTCCCCGACACATAACTTGTATTCTTTATAATCACCAATAATTCAGGTTGTTTGGTTGTATTTGTTGTTACTTTATTTATCATTCATAAAGTCAGAAGTACTTCATCTTTTACTGTATTATTCTGCAGGTAAATCAATAAAACTCTCCTCTCCGTCTACCTGGCCGCCCTGCTACTGGCTGGCTGTGTTGTTGTGTGTTTGTGTGTGAGTGTGAGTCCCCCCCCCTCCCCATTCATGCATTCATCTGTCAGCGAAGATAGCCTCCCACCCCTCATTAGTTTCTTAAACACTGCTCATTAACATCTTTAATTAGACCACTATTTAACCATCTGTCCGTCTGTCTCACTGTCTGTTCTCCCCTCTCCTCCTCATCTGTTCTCATCTCATACCTCCGTATCTCCTTTTTCATCCCGTGTTGCATGGCGCTTTGTCACCCTGAACCTACCCCCCCATACACACACACACACACACACACACACAATCCTCCCTCCTCATCCTCCTGTGAGAGAGGAGTGAGGCGAGAGTACAATAGAGTTAATCACAGCCATTCAGAAACTGTATCTTTGTCTATCCACAGCACAGCGGAGTCCTGGAACACACTCTCCTCATCTACATAGCGGCACGTGGCGAACACACCCTGGCAGCGCCCACACAGCGACACACCGATTTCCGATGTCAAACAGCGTCTCGGTACGACAATGAAATCAGTAATTGACTTGACATGAACTCAAGAGTTGGTATTCTTCAGCTGCCTGCGCGGACGCATTAACACATTTGAACTCCAGTGTCGAAAACCTAAACGGGTGTTTTGTGCTTGTCCGATCCGGGTGTTACGGAGCATCAGCATGCCGCTGAGGGTAATACTCACAAGTGGCCGTAGATCAGGGTGGGTGAGAATGTAGCCGTTGTTGGTGATTGCGAAGGCGTAGCCGTGAATGCCCAACTAGGGGGAAAACACACAAACAGGAAACACACTAAACGGATGCATGACATCTGCATCTGTATGCAATTTGAAATCTTGGCTAATCAATCTCTTTGTCCTTCTGGCTCTGCAGAATCTCTGCGGTGGAACACACAAGGCTGTTGCTCAACACAAGAGGATGATGTCTGGACAAATGACACACTTCCAAATGTCAAAACCGTACAACAAGCCCCCGAGCTTCAGACCTCCGAGTAAAAGACACGAACACGGGGGACATGACAGACTACGCTGCCAGAATACATAGTATAAACATAGTGTATAATTTTCCTGTCATTATAAGACTTGCGGAAGGAGACATGGAACTTCATCAAAACCTCTAATTAATCTGCCACTGGGTTTGGCATTCAATTACTGCACTGTGGAATTGGACTCATGTTGAAGCAGACAGGGGGAGAATTTCACAGAACATCCAGATGAATTCACACAGCGTCAGTCATGGCTCGCACGTTCTCCACATTCGTACATATAATTACATTTTGGATATGTAAATACATGAGTGATAGCGAGTGAGTGATGCAGGGAGTGGTACCTTGTATTTGGGGATGGTCTTGAGCAGCTCAGAAACAGGAACATCTGTCCCCACCACCCCGAGTAGGATGCCACGATTTCTCTAGAAACACCATTTGAAAAACATTTCAATGTTTATGAGATAAAACTTTGCAGTTTAATGTACATATTCAATTATTGATGCTCCAGTATATCTCAGTGTTCAGACTGGAATTACTGTCCGTCAAATACAAATATAATTAGTAGTAATTCATTTATAATTTGTGTCGACTCTCTCACAATTCATCACGAGGGACGTAATTGTCTACGTGTTCTATCGTAATGCAAGTTTACGTGAGAAACTTAAAGGGTAATTCTGGTATTTTTTTCAACCTGGACTCGATGTCCCCATGTGTGGGCGATCGGAATGACTCATACAAACCAAAATTATTTTAATTGGTGAAGTATTTAGAGAGAATAATGTCGCTGATAACTGCGAAATGGCTGCGGAGTAAATTACGGGGCAATTGTCCATCAATTAAAAGCGCTGGTTTTTCGCCACCGACAGTCTCCCAGTTGTTATTCTCAGTGTCTGAACAAACATGTGTGCAACCTCAGTTGTTGAGGGAAGTGAAAAGTGTGTGAGTGTGTTAGTTTCCCTCTGGCCAGGACAGACGTTGGATACAGAGATGATGCTGAAGTGAAGCTGGTAATTTATCTACATGCTGCACTTGTAAAATCACCGCTGTAACAGCAGCGACCAAGTGGACAGGGATGATTACTGACAGTCAAACAGAAGAAGAAATACGACATTTGAGAACTTTTTCCTGATGACAAATGCTGCTCCAAGAGCAGAGAGACCTGCTGCCGAGTGGAGGTGGGCTAATGTTTTCAGCTGAAGCCGCTGGCATCCGAAACGTTACACGACAGTGCGGCATAAATTAGAAGATGATTTAGAGAACAGATGAACAATGATGGTTGTAATTCATTAAGAACCCATTTGCCTTCCGCTCATTAGGCACATAAAACACTGCTGAAAGAGGCGTTACGACACGACATGGAAGGTAAACAAAAGAGTTAATTTCTGTACGAATCCTTTTAATTATGTCATCACACACTGATAACAACAGTTGGTTTTGCACTTGCAGCCACTTCGCTCTGATCGTTATATTGTTTTCTTTCAATACTGAACGATTTAGAATTAAAAAACGCCATAAATCTGCTTTTAACTGGGAGAACATCATGATTTTGACTGATTCTACATTTGCACTTACAGTCTCGTTCTTGGTGCTGAACACAGGCATGGCCACGGTGGTCATCAGGACCGGGCCTTGACCGTCATCCAACTGAGAGTCACCAGATAAACAGTGAAGAGAGTAAGAGAGAGATAGAGAGAGAGAGGGAGGGGGGGAGAGGGAAGCGAGTGATGAAAAATGATCGACAGTTGCATAAGAAAAGATACGACGCTGCACATCGCATGTCATCATCCACATTATGTGCATCCTCTTGCCTTGTGACACCCGCTGATTATTTTAAGCTGCATAACACTCGTTCTTTATGTAGTGAACCCGAGTCACATTATCTTCTTGAGGGGCCTACAAAACTTCTCTGACATGTTTAATTCATGTTTATTATTTGCCTTAAAATGTGTTCAATCACAGCCTTCCTTTGATCTCTTGCAGAATAAGCTTATCCAAAGGCGATGCTCCTAGTTAGGATCTGGGTATCTCCCCTCCCTCAAGACTGCTGGAATAATTATGATATTTATCTTTCCAGCGGCTGTCTGTATCGCACATGATTTCCATTAGAGATGAAAGCTTGACACTGTTGTTTGGAGACTGGTGGAGGGCTTCATGTTCGGCGGAACGTCATGTGACCTTGTCCGTGTAGAAATGTCGAACCCATCTAAACATCAGTCAATCACGCGGGTTTATGTTATCGCCTGTAATTGGTGCACTCATAATGAAACCCAGAACAAAATCCACTGTGGTTTTAAGTTTAATGGAGTTTGGGGGGGAAACAAACGATCTCACGCATAATCTGTTTCTGCTCTAACAATCAATAGAAAACTATTACGTTGCACTGAACAAACTATCATATCCCAGCATGGTACTTTGTCATAAGAAACAACCACGTTTAGCTGAACATCCTCCGGTGCACTCTCCTTCCCCGAGAGCTCGCCCTCCTTTCACCGGCAGTAATAATAGGTAATGACAGGAAACGTCTCGCATCCATTCTGTCTCCCTCAGATATTGAGGAAAAGGGGAATTGGTGACCTGAGCTTAGACAGCTGGTAATAGCAATCCAGGGTGCAGTATTGGACATGAAAGAGAGACACTGAAGTACACCTGCTGTAACAATGGACGGTGTTGTTGCTGGAGAACGGGATCGATCAAAAGACAAGGAGGGGACGAGCAGCACCTCATCAAAAATCACTGAATCTATTTCCAACCTCAGGATCATATATCAGGGGTTTGTGCTCATGTTGCACTGATACCGACTGTCTATACCCGTCAAATCTTCTGGAGGTGTCCCCTCAAATCTGCTTCCTGAATGCTAATGCACTCGGGGTAATTCAGGCTTGCTCATCTGCTCCGGGAAAATGACAGACTGTAATTAAGCAGATAACAAGAGCTGTGTGGAGAAAGGCAGCTGATTTTAAGCCAATGTAACAGCTGACGAGGGTCCTCGCTTGCCTTACCCAGGGGAGGAAAGACCTCTGAACCTGTGCTTCATTATCCTAACCCAGGAGAGGGAAGAGGCACCTCCTTGAACCCCCCCCGAATGAGCGTCCTCCAGCGTGACCCTGCCCACAGTCCCAGATGGAGCGCTCCGTGTCTGGAGTTTGACTCGTCATACATAACCAGCAACTTCTAAAGCAAGGTCAGAACTCAACGCACTACTTGAGCCAAATCTGCCTCATCATTGCCTGTGGTTTTGTCTGTTATCGTCAGAGCAAATGAGGTGTGTCCTTTTCCACGGGTTAGGAAATGAAAAAGCCCCCCGCTGGGCTCTAATTCATCCGCTCCCCACTGACACAAATACCCACAAACACCCACACATGCTCACACACTCGCACCCTTCAGACGGATAAGACACCCCCTGCCCCATGTTCAGTGTCTCACAGGACACCTCGTAATCTAGGTTGCTGTGACAAATGTGTGCGCCGGTGGACGAGGTGACCCGTGTTTCCTTGGAGACCGAGCTTAATGATGTTGGTGTGTAAGCACCGGAGCCGGAGCCCCCCGCGGGCTCCTCTGGGGAAAGTAGAACACACCCCGTGGGGAGAGGAAATGGCGCGGTTACCAGCACAGGTGTGTGTTCGGATTATCTACAAAAGCTCTCAATTACCTCGATCAATAAACAAAACACCTCCCGCTTCGAGATAGAGGAATTCATATTCACTCATCGTGTTTTGAAGAGCTTAGCTCTCTCGGCCTGACATCAGAAGATAATCAACTTCCGACTGTTTGTCCTCATGCTTGTCATTAGACATTTCGTCTGTCACTTCTTGTCTCCGAATACCCGATCGGACACGTCCCATCCCGATCCTCCCTCCCTGAGCGTCCTAACTGAGCTCCACTGTCAGTTCATCCAGCCGGGTGGGAAAGAAAGTCAAATGAGCCGGAGAATGATGGATGAAGCTGGAGGGAGAGCCGGAAGAGGAAGGAGGACAGAGGAGGTGGAGCGTAGGTGGAGGGGAAGAGCTGGAGATGAATGAAGCAGAGGAGGAGAGAAGAGCGAGGCAGGGGGAGATGTTGGAGTTGCACTGAGAAGGAGGGGGGGGGGGAGAGATGGACTGAAGGGTGCATCTGAAAAGATGATACGCATCAGCCCTGGGACACAAATCCCAGATGCTCATCACTTTCCTTACATTGAGCCAATTCCCGGGACTTTGCTAACTTCTTATCAGACCCTATCACCCCACAGGATGTGCGTGTGTTTCACTTTCAGAGGGCTGTTCGGTAGATGTGTGTACAGCGCCGAGGCCCGAGCTGTGCGAGGATGATTACATAAAAAAAGAAGCAGTGCAGATTCCTCGCTAATCCCAATTACCATGTCTGACAATGAGATATCTATTTCTGTTTTCTGTTGAGCTGCTTCGATGTCAATCAGCTCTGGTCTATCACACTAACAGCACTGTGTCAGACATATGGCCTGCCAGCTGTCTAATGGGACTCTGTGCTCAGCTCGTGTTGATTACGTTATCAAATAAAAATGATAAAAAAAAAAAAAAAAAAGGCATCAGAGCAGATCATCCCGCGAGTCTTTATAGGCTATTGAATTTCCACCCAAGATGACAATAAAAGCTTATTACGGAGGAATCCACCAAAAACAAACAACACAGTCAATCTTGTTTTCACACCGAAATCACACAGGCGAAAATGTAGCCTCATATTTACACACACGGTCACACTGCCAGCCACGGATATACTGTCGAAGCATGGCCAACACAGCATCACCACGGATGAATGGGAGTGAACGTGTGCACAAACGTGTGCGTGTCTTTGATCAGACGTGCAGAGAAGAGCGATCGACTGAACCGACCACGATAGATGGTTTTGAATCGGAGGGGGGGTTGAGGAGCGACACACGACACCGACACACACGACAATGCCATGGGTCGGTATGGTAGCCCAATTACGCCCTCGTATAAAGATCAGAGACCACAATGCACATGCACATGAAATGCCCATGAACACACACCAGGCCTCAACACAACACAACACAGCGATGACCTTCAATCACAGTGTTTTCTTTTTACCTTTTGTGCTTGGGGGAGCTAAAGTGGACAGATTAAGGAGGAGAGAAGGAGGAGGAGGAGGAGGAGAGAGAAGGTCAGTATGTTTTTGGATAAGTGTCAGGAAGTTTCCATTCAACACCAGTTCGCGCGGGGAGGTTCCACTGGTATTGTCGGACTTTTAAAAACAGCGACTAGCGTCAAGATAGGCTTGGACTGTCACAACCTTTAAACTGTTCCTGCTTTTTCAACGTCGGCTACATGTACTTAGAATAAGAATAATGAGGACAGAGAGAAATAAATGTGCAGATAGAGGGTTCATGAAGCGGCTCGCAGGGAGGAAAAGCACATTTGCATGTAGTGTTGATGACCTGTGCACTTCTACAAGAGGACACTTGCCTTTATCTCCTTCTATCTCTGAAGTTCTACCCTGTAGAGTTCAGTCTCTATTGCAACTTACTAAGTTAGAGAAAACTGACAATGGTGCATGCATATGTGCAGATTATGAGTGCAGAGTTCTACACTTTATGTATATTGTTCATCATTCGGGGTGTTTGTGAAGCATGTACAGCTGTTTTAACGATGCATGTAATTTCAGATTGTTGATGAACACGATGTAATAAATATGTGTGTACCGTTACGTGAAGTGTGTGTGGGTTCAATAGGAGGTTGAACGATCAGACACTAACTCACCAATGTGCCCCGTTGTGCCAGTATGTTCTACTCACGCTACACAACTCCCAGACGCACACAGGAGGCTCATTCACTTAATGGTTCCATCTGCTAAACACACACACACTTGAACACACGCACACACACTCTGCTCGAACAAGTAGTCTCAGCTCTGTTACAATGAAAACGCGTTTTTTTTTGGGATCACAAGCTTAAACTGTATAATGGATTACGTTTTTTTAACCAAAATTCATATATCTCATTACATCCTTTAAGTAATCTGGACCCATTCTGCACTCGTCCATATTTGGGGTAATTTCAACTTTAAGGCGGGTCTGAAAACATGGCAATGTAGGAATGAGAAGACTGCACGTGGCTAAAATACACGGCTCTGTTGCTACTCATGGAAAAGCACCGGTGGGAGGATGGAGAGGAAAGTTCACCCAAAAACATAGGAGGAGACGCACAAGGAGGGACTGACGGTGTTCCGTTGTTATTATGAAAACTGCAGCGGGAAGCGCATGTCTGCTCCACCTCGTAGAAGCAGGTGTTAAACTTGTTACATGTTGGTCAGCGTTCTCAGCTTTCCCCTTCTGTAAATGTCCCCGCCGTGGGATGAATAAAGGCTTTCTAATGTTTTGTGTCTGAGCCTGAGAGTCTGTGCAGCGTAGTTGACTTCATTCTCGGTGCTTTTTTCGTCCTCCTGTATTATGTTTCTTAGCTTGAAACTCACTTAAAGCAAACTTTCTTTTCACGCCTTGTTCTGCTGCCTTTGTCCCTAACGTAACTACTTCCTGTTAGTTAAACCTTCGATTCCTTTTGATGCCGGTCGTAGTTCACGAGATTCTTCTCAATTACGCCTGGAACGACTGATTCCATTCAGCGACGGCCACCAGGAACTCGATGATTAGAGGGCGGTTGCATACTGATTTCAGAGTGTGAAGTTAGCACGGACTGCGGAAACTCACGGTGCTATCAATGTAGGCCTCGGTCCACACCGTGTCATGCTCCCGGTCGATCACCTTGGGACGACTCAGCACATGGAGATATTCCATCACATTCTCCTGCACATCAGCTAATGTGGAAATCTGAGTGAAGTAGCCTGTAGAGCAGAGAGAGGGAGAGAAAGGGAGAAAAATATATTAAATCAGAGTAGATGAATAGAATCACTTAACTTAGATGATTGCCAGAGATGGAGTCGGAACAGATTGAGTCTCCTTACTCACTATGCTGGATACATGCATTCGTATAGCTAAAGAATTCCCTGCAGTGATGTACTACTGAAAGGGAACCAGCATGGGTTTGTGAATGGGTCTCATTTAAACCGAATATAATGCCATTTCCTATGATGGTAATGCCGCCATTATGATGCTAATGTTCAAGTGCAGGAGGGAATATACTGTTATCTCAGCAGGGGGGACAGAAAAGGGGGGAGAGGGAGCAGGACAGCAGAGAGGGAGAGGACAAGGAGTGACATGGAGAGAGACCACCACGCTGCTACCCATCCGTAAAAAGAGTAAACTGCTTCCATCACCGTGAGGCAGTCAAGGAGAAAATCATAGCTGGGGGAAATAGATTTTGGGGTCGTCGTTCCTGGCAATGACCTTGACTCCACAGGGATGACGGAGCCGAGGAGTCGAGACACAACATACATATCTATCGGATGCCACATATCCCAAAACATTAAAAAAAATCCTGTTTGTAAAAGAATAATGGGATGTTAAATCCACATGACCAATCCAATTACTGTACCATCTTCTCTCCTCCTCAGTGACATCCAGGTCTGGCTATTTTCTTTCTCCACCAGACAACACACGTACCGATTCACATCAGACACACAAAACAAGCAGCCCCGGTGTAACTGCATCATTCATCTCAGTGGTGAGTGAAGAATGACTAGTCCCTCTGGAGAGCCGGGAGCGTCCTTCGGGCCGAGCCACGGGGGACTGGGAAATGAACTGGGGAGAAAAAAAATGAATCCTCTCTGCTTTCGGGGACAAGGTACACCTGTCGTACACACAGGACAGGACGGCCACAGCATGGCCCGGTCAGCACGAGGGTATAAATGCATCTCTAAAGGACCTTGGTGTAGGTGCAAGCAGGAATACAGGACAAGGTGTCCAAAAAATAAAGGATGAGGTGCAGACAAAGAAAGGGACAACATCAAGCAGAGCTCCATTAAACTTCTAAAGTATTCGGACGCCTCACATTAGACCCACTTGTAATTATTGAAAAATGAATTATAAATAGTTTTTGGAACTTGGGTGCATTAATACCTGCAAGTCTCTCAATCTACTTGAACCTGCTTTCATGGTTGGATAGTGGAGAGGATGCATATAATGTATATATAAGTGGAAAAAGTGCATAGGTTGTGTTTACCTGTCTATTTTAATCCAGTCGTTCTGCCCCTAATATACATTATCACCTGCAGGAACAACATAGTATAGTTGTTTTTTTATTAATTTCAATATATTTTTGTTCATCTTTATGTGTATTATCCTTTATCTGGATTCATGTTCATAGTGTCCAAGTGCTTGTAATCAATGGAAAAGGACGTTGTGCTGCTGACAGAGTCTTGGAATACATTTTCAGACAGAACAGGACCAACTGCCTGCGCCTGTCTGTGCACCTTTGCACTGTGTGTTCTGTGCTGGTCACTAAAACACCACCCAGAGGCCCAGAGCCAGTTTCAAGATCAGGAAATGGACAAACTGTCAGAGTGCAGCGTGCGTTGCTCATCGCACCAAATATTGCTCTTAAAGAGAAACAATGAAAGGGATAGAAGCAACATCTGGACCAGAGGTGCTGGAGCACAACACACACAGTGAAACCCTTTAAACTGACTGGGTTCTCTTACCTACACACACATTTACTGTACGCCAATGAACACACACTCCTAAAAACACACTCACATCCCTCATGTGACCTATGGCTTGCCTGTCTTATCTACGCCAGCCCGAGGAAATGGAGCCAGACTGTCTCTGTCACCCACCTCTCAGCTAAATATAGAACCAGGAGGAAAGTGCTCTATGCTCTGAGACAACCATGACCAGGCACAAAGCAGCTGCAAAGTGGTGTATCGCCAAGATACTTTGGCTTATAGGATGATGTAATGTCACATACATCTTGTCATCCTCGATGGAACTGCCTGCTGCCAGCTGTCACATACACATGCTATTGATCTTAATACTGACAATCAAATGGATATGCAATTACATGCACACACACATAATCCTCAACTCCGGGAAGAATATATGAATTCTGCCCATCTGACAGCAACATCCTGCAACTTTCTTTTGCAAGAAAAAAGAAGAAGTTAAGAAGCGTTCTGTGCATGTGTTGTGAGATCCCACCTTTGTTAGCACATGCCATCCATTTCAGATTATCTGCGAAGGCTGACTCTCGACCAATCAGGTAGGGGAATATGCGGACCTGCAGACAGAAAGCAGATAGCGTCCGTCAGCCATTTTAATCACATTTCGATTGGGCCCACCACACCAGCATATGGAAGATAAGACCGTCAAAGTCAAGGAAAGGGCTCGTCTTTATCTGCCCGTGATTAGCAACCTCTTCTCCTGGTTTAATGGAGTCAATTTTATTCAAATTCATCTTTTAGATTTCATTAAAAACTTTAAGTAGTTCAAATCACCTCCAGAAAAACGAGGCAATCAAGGATTTAAAGATACAGATGCGTTAGAATGTATACAAATGAGAAGCTGTGACGTAAATATTTTTGCATTGAAAAAGCCAAACGTAGATCCGGTGAATCTTCTGAAAACCTCCTGCTGCACAATCCCATTTTCGCCCAGCAGTGCTCAGTTGGCTCGAGCAGCAGGTGTACTTGGCAGGTGTGTGTATGTGTGTGTGTGTATGTGTGTATGTGTGTAAAGAGCAGGGTTCCAGATTGGACCAGATGCAAGCCTCTGGGGGCACAGCTGTCATAGCTCCCATGTCTGCATTTTTCACTGCCTCCCTCCACTCTGACAGCATGTGTCTGTTTGTTTGTTTGTGTGTGTGTGTGTGTGCATGTGCGTGTGTGTGTGTGTGTCCTGCATGTGTGGCCAGATGTGGGTATGTGTATGTATTTATCAGATTTTCTATGACTGCACTCAACACAAGGGCCTGAAAATTTCAAAACTATAATTGATTGAAAAAAAATTTCCTTTTTCCAAAGAAATATTTCCCCTATTGAATTATATTCACGTCATGTTACAACCATGTGTCATAGATTAACTCCAGTACACAACAGCTTTTGCCAACAAAGAATAAAACCGTACAGCTCATTTCAGGCTCTTGATTTGTACAATGGATATTATTGGTGTATTGTCATCTGTAATGAGTTTCAATAGTACAACTGTCAGACAGACGTTTCTCAGCAGCTTCCCTTATCTCGACTAATGATCATCCTCTATTCAGACAAACAGTTGATAAGCTCCTAACCGCTCCACGTAGGGCCAAGAGGTGTCTCAGGGGTATTTTCTGTTTGTGCTAATGTGTTTTCCTCCAATGGAAGCCAAGACAGAGGTCAAACTACAGGAGGCTGGTTATTAAATATGAAAGAGGTGTTCAGCTGAGTTAAGTACAGAGGAGGTTAAAACAGGTAGGCACTCTCGCCACCGCATGCAATCTTCAACCTAGCTGACTGCACACATTTGACAGGCAGGGACGCAAGACACACACACACACAAGCGGACATGTACAAATCTGTAGGTAGCTGCGCATGCGGCGACGCCTGGACTCGGTACACGGGCGACACATGTTCAGACGGAAGCACCCTGCGCCGCGCCCTCGTTTCAAACACAAACACGTACAAAAATACATTTGTTCAGTCTCCTAAATTATGCACCGAGGATTTAATGCAATCATTTATTCAGATCTCCCATGTAAACATTCACTCAGACGTTTAAGGCTGTTTGTATGTCTAAAAATATTTTTTTTTTTGTGGGGCGACGTGTGTTTTGATGCGATTTCACATAAAGTCAAGCAAAAAGTTAAAATCCTCCATCACAGGCCAACTGTTGGTTTTAGAAACGAGAGGATTTCAAGGTCAAATCCAGCTGATTTCAAGGTTGCATGTCCAAACCTGAGGTTCATTACAGTTAACTCTGTTTGTATGTATAAGAGGAAAGTCTGTTAGCCAAACGACTGTTACCTGTTTTGGATAAATGTATGTAAATACTGTATTGCTGAAATCTACAATACAACAAATCGTGAGGGTAATCGTCAGGTTTAAGGGAAATATTATAAGATATTGAGAGGTGTGGTGTTTTTATGTTGTTTTTTTTCACACTATTCTTAGTTGTTTTTCCCTTTGAGGAAAAGGAGGCAGCTCATCAAAGAGCATCAAAGTTATGGCGGAAGCAACTATTGGTTTGCTTCCAAATAAATCTCAAATATTTAATGAGCGTGTCTCGGCCAAAAGAAAAAGTAACAACTCATGTTATTATTTCCTAACTTGTGCAGAGCCTGTTTCTAACGACTGTTGTTAGCGAGTTGTCTTGGTGGATTACACAGAAATGACCAGGCAGATACCAGTCGATGTTTGTGGAGGAGTCCAGTAGAAGGAATCCATTCAGACTTTGGGACGTATCTGCAGTGACAATAAATGTCAATTTGTAAGATTTTGTGCAGATCCTGATAAAAGTTGATTTAAGAAAGGACTAATGTCTTTGGCAGAAGTCTGCGCCGTCTGAGTACCTTTCTTGTTTTATTACTATCACTGTGGCTCACAAAGCACTCAAAGGATTGGACACTGAATTGAAGTGCTGTTTAAGTGTAATGAATCTTCAGATGCAGACGAATGTGTGGGCACATTCAGGTGGACAGGTTTCTCTCTGTCTTTGTTCCATAGGCCGGTTCAATGACATTTAAATGTCATATCATTGAATTAACTTCTGTTTCTGGTAGCATCACCGGTTCAGCAAACGGAGGCAAACGGAGGCACTGTCCTCTGCACTGTTTCCATCGCTGGTGGAGAGGAGGGTCAGCTGACGCGGGTTCACCCAGGTCTCAAACAACCCTCCTCCAACCTCGTGGGGAGTAAAAGTCAGGGAGATCTATGTACTCAAATAAATCCACAAAACGGTTCTTTTTATATTTTGGTAAAGCAGCTCTGAAACCTGAAAGGAAATCATGTGTTTAACGTTTCGGGTGCTTTAAACCTTCCGCCCTTTGTGACGACGCTTTCTTCGTGATTCAGTTTAATGAATACCAAATCCCAAAATGCTTTTCCAAGGATATTTAAAACGAATGCCATCTCCATAGATACTAAGCACCTTATTTGCATTCCATTTTTCCAAATGCACTCAGAGTGAGGCTATAAAACAGGGAATCTGTGCGGCTGTTTGGAAGGAAGCCATTAAAAGCCAGCAGCGGCGGGAGAGCCTGGATAGAGTGACAGAGACTGAAGACTTCTATTATCAGCGGGGCTTCTTCTAAATGGAACTATCTAGCAGCCTTGTCTACTCTCTGCTCACTGCTTTTCAGCCTTGAGGCGAGGAGTGAGAAGTGGGTTGGGGGGGGGGGGGGGGG
>CAAKHC010004969.1:51735-61782 GCA_901007825.1 Macroramphosus scolopax | reverse complement strand
ACTGACCTCTGTACCGTGACCTCTGTACCGTGACCTCTGTACCGTGACCTCTGTACCGTGAGCTGGGCAATGGCCTGTTAGCTCTCAGCAAAGTGTTCACATCTATTTTCATTTTCCCTCGTCTCTCAGAGGTCCAATTACCTCCACAGAGAGGTGTTGCTGCTGGCCAGCCAGTATCCCAACGTCCGTTTGACCCCCTGGAGGATGGCCACCATCTGGGGCGGGGCCAGCCTGTTGACCATGTACCTGCGCAGCATGGAAGACCTGCTCAGAATGTCTGACTGGTCCTGGGACTTCTTCATCAACCTCAGCGCTGCAGACTACCCCATCAGGTGAGGGGCGGCGTTAGTTCGACTCCACCTTCTGGTGACAGCAAACAGTAAAACAACATTGAAATTCAACTATATCAGACGACCTGTTTGAGCAGGTTTCAGACATCAGATCTGAGGAGCAGCTGATGTTAACTAACGTGTCATCAGTATCAGCGAGGACGACCTTCATCAGGTTTGGTTCAACCCAAAAAGAAAACAGAAACAGCATGAAGGTTCTGTCCTGTTTCAATCCCCGTAGATGACCGCAGATGTTCTGATCACATTAGGCTCCCAGCGAACACCCAGCACATTGATTTGTTAGAGCGTGTGCCAGCTAATGACCTCTGACCAGCGGCCTCGCAGCTCCGCGGGCCTTGTTTGGTTCCTTTAAAGTCTTATGGATCAGGTTACTTGGCCCATTGACTCCCAGTGCATTGACTCACATCGGACCGGGAGTCTACAGCGTCGGGAGCAGAGCCCTTTAACGGCTGTCTGGGTGCTCGGGGACGGGGGGGGCTGTGATGGTGGAGATATCGACTGCTGATTCACACGCAGCCGCTGCAGCAGTAAAGAGGTCACATACAGACGTTTTTAAATCGGCACCAGTTGTCGACACCAGAAGAGTTTGACACACAGACTGTGTTTGTAGTTTACAACGTGTGCAGAGTTGAAACAATCTGTTGATAGTCAGCTGACATTAATGAAGCAGCAACAATAAAACAAATGTCATCGCAAACATTTGCTGCTTTCATATGTGAACATCTGACGAAACAATCAATGAATGAGGAACATCAGCAGCTGGTGCTGCGACTTCTATCAGAGTGAACTGATGTTCTGGGCCAACACAAAGCTGTAATGTCTGCGTGTCCTTGTGGTTGTGAGGACGCTTCATAAGGACGAGTACACGTACACACTGATCCTCCGCTGTCCGCTCACCAAAGCAACCGTTTGAATGACCTTCCAGCTAAAATCCATGGCGGAGCCACAGCGGGTCAATACCTGTGACGTCAGGAAGCCACGTGGAGTGTGAGTCGCTGGAAAGTCTGAGTGTGTCCGTGTGTGTCCGTGTGTGCATGTTTGTGTGCTTGTCCGTGTGTGTGTGTCTGTCCGTGTGTGTGTGTCTGTCCGTGTGTGTCTGTCTGTGTGTGTGTGTGTGTGTGTCCGTGTGTGTCTGTCTGTGTGTGTGTATCCATGTGATAGCTGCTCTGTTTGTCTCTGACTACCAAGAGAAGGTCGCGTTAACTCTTCACACGTCAAACAGAAAGTTTGTTTTAAATCAAATATCTGGCACGCTGATGTTAATTCCTCAACCTGAACTCCTTCTGACCTTCTGACCTCTGGTGACGACGTGTCGCAGGTTGCATGAGAGTCACGAGCAGACAATTTGTCTTTGCCTCTGCAGGGAAATGAAAGACAAGAGAGGTTTCTACAAGAGATCTTGTCTTAAGACAAAACTCAGGATTAAACTCTAAGCTCAAAGGTGTTTCCACTGTGTTGATGTAACGGGTTCTTCCTCGGGTTCTTCCTCGGCCCATGTGACACTCCTCCAGCAAGTTCGCTGAAAATCTCCCAGGTAGTTTTTACAACATCCTGCTAAGAGACAAAGAAAAGGAAGGGAAGACATCACCTCATTGGAAGAGGTAATAAGTGAAATGCCGTTAGTAACTTGATGAGTTAGTTAGTTAGTTTCATTTAAAATATGAGGTCGTGTTGAACCAAAGAGACGAGGAGAAGTTGAGTCCTGGACTGCACCCAAGACATTTTTATAACAGGATGAATTCATGTCTTTTTAGAGAAAGAACAACCAATCAGACACTTAACTCACCTCCAACACACACGCACGCCTGAGGTTCGTCTTAACGACTGTAATCAAGTGTAATCAAAGCGACCCGTCTGTCTGCCTCGCTGTCTGCTCGTCATGGCGACAGCAGGCTCCTGTCATCTGCTTCAAGCTCTCGCTACGTGGAACAAGCGGCTGTTTGAACATGCCGCCTCCACTCGCTGCACGCTGCAGCTCAGCTGTTTTCTTCCACCGCAGAAACTAGTCCGGCTGCACGTGGACCTAAAATCCATATTGCAATATACTTTGCTGCCTCTTGCGATAACGATATATATCACGATATATAAATGATAATAGAACCATTTCAGAACAGGTCACATAAACCCTAAATAGAGACAAACTGCTGAATGTGTTTCAAAAACAGAAAGAAAGAAACATTTATTGTGCAAAACTGTAATCATACAACATAATGTGGCAGATAAATACAATTCAAGTACATTAGCTGCAGAGACTTTAACAAAGAAAAAGGCAAAGAAAATGATTTTGTGAAATACTTTAAATAAAAACATATTTCAAACATGAACTCTTACCTGCAGCCTAATGTAACGTACTTGGTGTCAAACATTTTGTTCTCTTCATGAAATGAAACCCGGTGGTGTCTTGTTAATGAAGGAACAGATACTGTGAATTAGGGGAATACTTCCAGTATTAGGCATACTTCCAAGTATAGTGCACAGATACTTCAAATGAAAACATTAAAGTGTAACATGAAAGCACAATCATTTTTTGGAATAAAGAAAATTCTTCCAGTAGACGGCACATACAGAAAGTGTTTCAAGTATTAAGGTTTCTGTACAGTAGTACCTTGCCATAACCTTCTCAGGTCAAAGAAGCACCACAACGAATCTTAAAATCAGGCACTCACTTAGTTTACACCATTTGCTGTTTGTCAGATGCCCAGAGTAGGAGAGATCAGTTTCAATACTTGTATGGAGTCAGGTGATGGTGACTGATGAGCAGGATTATTGGTTGTCAGGAGGAGCCTGCCGCCACACCAGCATCTCTGTGAGGCTCAATGCACAGTGACGCTTTGTTATCTCCTGAGGAACATGAACGTCTGAACTACCTGATGTCTTGTGATGGACAGATGGTTCCCAGCCGACATCTCAGATTAATAAAAGATGCTTCAGTAGAAGCTGTTTGTCTGTGATGTCACATCTCCAGCTGATTGATCTGGTTGATTATCGGCTGAGTTGATGATTAGCATCTGTCGTCTCCCGTCAGGACCAACGACCAGCTGGTGGCCTTCCTGTCCAGACACCGCAACATGAACTTCATTAAGTCTCACGGCAGAGACAACGCACGGTAAGATCTCGTTTGCTCTCGTATACTCTTCACACATGTTTCTCTCTCTCTGATGACCTTCATGACATCAGGAGTGATGGACAGAGAGAAGCACGCAAGTAATCACCTCAACATGTCGTGTGTTTCAGTTTCATCCGTAAACAAGGTTTGGACCGTCTCTTCTACGAGTGTGACACCCACATGTGGCGCCTCGGGGACCGTAAGATCCCAGAGGGCATTGCAGTAGACGGAGGCTCTGATTGGTTCCTGCTCAACCGGGCCTTTGTGGATTATGTGGTGGACTCCAGAGACGAGCTGGTCAGCAACATGAAGCGCTTCTACGCCTACACACTGCTGCCTGCAGAGGTAACACACACACACACACACATTAACCATCAGATATGGCGTCTGCCCTGGGACGCCAGCAGGTCTTTTATTTTAGATGTTTAACTGAAATGAGAGTACGAACGTGTTCTTCTCTTCACCTCCAGTCGTTTTTCCACACCGTGCTGGAGAACAGCGCCCACTGCACCACCATGGTGGACAACAACCTGCGGCTCACCAACTGGAACCGCAAACTGGGATGCAAATGCCAGTACAAGCACATTGTGGACTGGTGCGGTTGCTCGCCCAACGACTTCAAACCATCAGATCTGCCGCGCTTTCAGGTGAGACATGCCGCCCCACAAGCACACACACTTTAAAAGAAAAAAAGGAAGTCACATATAAATGAGTAAAGTAGCTGTACGGAGCTGCACGTCGTTTTTCAGGCTTTCATTAGTTTGCTCCCACGGTTGCTGTTCCAGGTGATTGGTTGGATTCCTGGATCCTTAATGTTAAAATTTGACATGGTTGTGGTCAATAAGACGGTAAACCCACATGTCTCCCTGGGGTACATCTCCAGCACAGCATGAATATAGGAATAATTCATCATCTTGCAATTAGAAGCGAGGCATCTGTTGGATTTGAGGAAAAGTTAATCGTGAGAGCCTGTTGGATGTGAGAGCCTGTTGGATGTCAATGAGAGAATTGACCTGCTGTGGTGACGTAGATTTAGATAATAAGTAGGTAGGATGGACTCGACTTTTAGGAACAACAGATGGGACAGGGAGGAGGTGAAAGATATTTAAAGGACAGGAACTGGAGCCTGATTGGCTCAGAGAGCGGGGGCAGAGAGATGATTGGTCACAGAGTTCGAAAATAACTTTCTTCTCCATCGCCTCAAAACCTGTTAGTAACGGTTCCAACGTAAACATTCACTGTCCTTATATTTTATTTATATATAAAAAAATAAAATCACTGAAAAGGTTTGCGTGAAACAGTTGTAAGAGGTTGCTATGGTTACAAACTGGGTAGCGGATTAATTTAGTGTGGCGATCAAACCTCAGCTGGACTACGTTCAGGCTCATCTAATGTAGTGAGCGCGCGCACACACACACAGGTACGCAATGTTCCGTAATTACTCGTTATTAGATTGATTATTTAACGTTACGAGTAGACTCATATGGATTGTTAATCCTGTGGGACTGTTGTTGGTCACTGCTATCGTTAGCCAGCCCCAGCCTGCAATGTTAGCGTTGTTTTTTTTCCAACAGCTAACTAGTGTTTTAGCTAATGCTATCACAGTTTAGCCCTCGTACACAATGAATTGATCATTTACAGTAACGTTATCTGTGTCAGTTTGTTCATCATCTTGTGATAAAGGAAACTTTGAATTCCGCCTCCTTTAGCCGAACCAACCGAACACGTACATCGCCGGTAAACACGAGAATACCGTAAGAGCGCAGCAAATAAGAACTGGCTATGTTGAGTCTGCCTAGCAACAACAACCATCCCGCTAAAACACTTTGCTGGAGCAAAGGAGAAAGCCGTTCTGTTCTGAGAGCCCGGCCCTGTCAGGTGAAGTTCCACCGGAACTGTGAATAAACGGGATTTTGACGGTGTAGAACTGACGGTCAGACACAGTGAAGAGCTAAGAGGTGAAGAGCTAATTAGTTAAAGGTGTAGTCCCAGTTTCTGTATGTTTCCATGAGAGAGAAGTGGAATAATCCCACATACGGTATATAAAATGTCTGGGTGGGGTCTGTTCGTGTTCATCTGCAGCTGCATGTTCCAACTTGAGATGTCTTGAGAGAAATCCAGTGGTCACATTAGAACTCTTCTGTGGTCACAATGCTCCACAGGTGGTCGTTTTGAATCAGATCTGTCAGCTGTCTAATGGCTTTAAAGATATCATGATGTAAGTAACCTTCAGGCAGTCTCCTGTCCAGCCTTTCTTCTGAGGGCCACGGCGGCCGAGGACAGGAATAGCTTCTTATTCACAAATTAGCAATGCTGCTTTTACTTCCAACAGGCGGTCCTGGTCTCCGTGTGACCACAGACCCAAAGACATCGTCTGTGGTCGAGCTACTGATGGTTTCTATAAGTACAACTGATCCTGGAAACAGCTGTCGGTATTTTTAGAGTTTTGCAGCTCCTTGCTGCTGAGGTTTCTAGGGTTGTTATTATCATAATGTCGGGGTTCACCAGCGGAGAGGGCAGCTTGGAGTACTGAACATGTGCACTGTATGTACAGTAAATGACACACTTTCATTTTATGTTCTCCATTTTGTAACTATGGCAGCCACTTCAAAGAAGCTGTAATTCTTCATCTGTTCTACATCCCCTCCAATGTTTCTGCACTATTTTGAATTTGAAATATTCAATGGATCACGTAACAGAACTTATTTACATCAGAAGTCTTTTCTCATCCTTCATGAAGTCACCGGCTCTGATCCGATTGCTGAATCCACCTCAGACATTCTGCTCATCACTTGTGCCACAATCTTAATATCTTCCCTCTTTGTCTCCGTCTTCCTTCCTGACCACAGCAAACACCCAGACCCACCTTCTTTGCAAGGAAGTTTGAGGCCAGCGTCAGCCAGGAGATCATCAGCCAGTTGGACTCCCACCTGTTCGGCGCGTACGCCTCGGGCACGCTGGGACTCCAGGCCTACTGGGAGAACATGTATGAGCAGGAGACGGACGGCCCCGCCAGCTTATCAGACGCCGCGCTCAGTCACTACCACAGCTTCGCTCGTATGGGACTGACCCGTGCCGCCAGCTCGCTTCAGGGACATCCCAACGACAACAGCTGCAGGTAAAACCATGCACGCTTGATGCCGTGTGGCGTCGTGTCCCAGTCAGAACATGGACAGTTTCCTGTTATAAATGACAACTCAGTGAACTGGTTGAAGGTCCATCATCTTTGTGTTATGAACTTCAACTGCAGTATCGGCCTGCCAGCAGGTATCAGTTCCACCTGACAGACTGACGCTCTGTACAAGTTGTTTAGTCGCTGGAGCAGTAAAACTGGTTCAGAGAGGAGCGGTTGAGTCGGCGTCCGGGCAGAAGAAATGTGTCTTTCCACTAAACTCACCACCGCGAATGTTTGTCCACCAGCCCAAATTAAATATGGTGATAACGTTAGCTTGTACTGGGATACAATCAGGCTTCAGTTTCTGCCCTGACTGGGTTTTTCCAGCTGTGTGTGTGTGTGTGTGGGGGGGGTGTCTGTGTGTGGGGGGGTCTGTGTGTGGGTCTGGGGTGTCTACCCACAGAAGGTACAAGGAGGTTCTTGTTGTTGGAGCTGGGGTGTGGATTGGCGGCTAGCATGGGTGGGGGCAGCGTCATGGGAAGTGTGTGTGTGTTTGGGGGGGGGGGGTAAAAATGACCAGTCTGTTCCTTCAACCGGTGATTTCACTCAGGCAACGCCTCGGGTCGAAGTGTCCAGGGCTTCAACCACATTAGTGCATCTTAGATTAAATAAATGAAACCGCTGAATCTCTTCTTCTTCATCTTCCTCCTCTTACTGGACTGTGAATATTATTCTGCAAATCTTTTCATCATACATCATAGTTCAGGTCCTCAACTGATAGTCAACTGTGTCTCTTTGTGTCTTCTGTTATGATTTGGTGCCAAATGAAAAGAACTTATTGACCTCACAAAGATATTTAACAGCTTCGCTCTTGTCTCTTTAAACTGATTTCTGTTTTCTGACGCTGATGATGAAAATTAAGTTCTGATCTCAGCCGGGAAACAGAACATTTGTGTTGAGATTAATTTCCAAATATAGACACATTGTTGGTATGTGTGTTGTGTTTCAGGTACGTGGCCATTAGCCACCCAGTGACGATCCACGTCTACTTCATGTCCGACCAGTTCCAGGGCTACCTCGTGCACCATGTGGCGACTAACCGAGCCTCCACCCAGCTGGAGAGCCTGGAGACCTGGGTGATGCCCAGAGATCACTTCACCCTGGCGAGCCCCGCCCACCCCTCCAACAGACTGCAGCACGTCCAGGTCTCACACACACACACACACACATCTGATACGTGCCCGCCGCCATGTTTTTTTTATATCTGAAGTCCCATTTGATCACGTGAGCTTCTGTGAGATCTTGAGTCCTTGGAGCCGCCTCTCTGAGATCATTTATAATAAACTCGGAGTGTGCGGTCCTGCATCTGTTTATTCTTATGATTAAAACATTATAATATATATTAGTGAGTGAAATTGTTACGTCTCTAAGCTCCATGTTTTTAGAATCTGTTAAGTTTTGAATCCTCCTGGCTCAGCAGTTATTGTCTCACTCTCTTCAACTGCCCCTTCAATTGAAGACCAATGCGGTCCAAGTGTCTCAGCTGGTCACAACTGGGCCACCCTGACTGTCTTGCTGGTCTGCAGGTGGGGACAGACTGGGATCCTAAAGAGCGTCTCTTCAGGAACTGGGGGGGTCTGCTGGGGCCCGAGGAGGAGCCGGTGGCTGTGCAGCGCTGGAGCCGAGGCCAGAGCAACCTGACGGCCACCGTGGTCTGGGTAGACCCCACCAACGTCATCGCAGCCACCTACGATATCCTGGTGGACGCCTCCGCTGAGGTGACCCACTACCGCCCGCCGCTGACCTCCCCGCTGCGGCCCGGCGTGTGGACACTGAGGGTGCTGCACCACTGGAACCCGCTGGGACAGACCAGCTTCATTGTGGCTCCGCTGGAGTTCCACCAGCAGCAGCCAATACGGCAAGGTGAGTGACCCAAACACCGTTTATATGCACACGAGAGCATCCAGTTAGGACGGGGGTGTCTTTTACCTTGACATTATAGTTGACCTCTCAAGTCTCTGAACACAAGAAACAATAATAAGTAAACCTGGAATGAGTGCAACAAGTTGTTATGATGACGTTTCTCTAACAGACACATGGAGCCGGGCCGCCTCTACATATTAATAAAGACAAAACCTGCAAACTGATGCTGACCGAGTCCGTAAGACTTAACTTCAAACTCTCAATGAAAGAAACTCCTGTTGAGATGATAGTCAGGCGCTTCAGTAGACAGACAGACAGACAGACAGACAGACAGACAGACAGACAGACAGACAGACAGACAGACAGACAGACAGACAGACTCTGCTGTCAACACCAGGGGTCCATATATTTATAGTTTCAGTATCCAGTCATTCACACAGGGTCACCTCTTCAAATTAGCTTCGGCTGGGTTTGTTTGATTTGTCTGACCTTTCGAGGTGTGCGTGCGTGCGTGCGTGCGTGCGGTGCGCGCAGGACTAACTTAAGCTCAGAGCAGGAATAGACTGAGGTTTTATGAGCTGATTCTATGAAGTGAAGTCGTATCTGATGTCAGTCCTGTCTGATCTGAGGGTCGTTGTGTCTTTACACGTTTTATTATTCACGTCTGTTAAAGTACAACATGTTCTCAATCTATTGTAGATATATAGCAATAACCTGCCTCTCTGTTCTGACCTTTATAATATATAATTATAATTATTCATAAAAATATATTTTTATTTTTTACAAGATGAATGTCTTGGTTCAGTTCGGTCGGAGCTTCACATCCACCTTGTGAACTGATCTCTTCTTCTACTCTTTGTTCCTGTGATCCAGAGGAGGCGTTGCGGCTGCACGGCGGCCCACCCAGGAACTCCTACATGGAGCAAAGCTTCCATGGCCTCAACCCGGTTCTGCGGCTCCCCGTCAGCCTTGGCGCCGTGGAGGAGGCAGAGGCCAACGCCGGCCTGACGGGGGCGCCGCTGCGCCGCTGGCTGGACCGGCTGCTGGAGGGACACTGGTCCGCTGCGGACGTCTGCTCGACGGGCCCCAGCGCCTGCCCTGTCATGCAGCGCTGTCGCCTCACAGCCTGGAGCACCGCCAGCCCCGACCCCAAGTCTGAACTGACCCCGCCCAGGCAGGACGGACGGATCAGGTAGCAGACGGACGGACTGAGGGAGGAACAAATGAAGGAAGGTCCCGATTAATATTTATTTATTTTTAAGTTAATGACATGTGAGCGATGTCAAAGTTGGAGAAGGCAACAACTTGAAGAAAAGTCCCAGATGCTGAGGAAGAAGATCCTCCTTCAGTCTTCAGTGTGTGTGTGTCAGAAGAACACTATACCTCTTGTATGAGTGTATCCCTGTGTGTGTATGAGTGTGTGTATGAGGGTGTGTGTGTGTGTGTGTGTGTGTGTGTGTTTTGAAAACATACGTGCTTGATCATTTTTAGGCCTTTTATTTTGAAAGTCTTTCCATCAAATGTTTAGTTTTCTTCATTTTCACAAAATAGTT
>CAAKHC010004969.1:41494-51715 GCA_901007825.1 Macroramphosus scolopax | reverse complement strand
TCAGTGTGTGTGTGTCAGAAGAACACTATACCTCTTGTATGAGTGTATCCCTGTGTGTGTATGAGTGTGTGTATGAGGGTGTGTGTGAGGGTGTGTGTGTGTGTGTGTGTGTGTGTGTGTGTGTGTGTGTGTGTGTGTGTTTTGAAAACATACGTGCTTGATCATTTTTAGGCCTTTTATTTTGAAAGTCTTTCCATCAAATGTTTAGTTTTCTTCATTTTCACAAAATAGTTTTTATCCTGTTTAGATTTATTTAATGACTAGAACTTTTATTCCAAGAAGACAATTCAGTCTGACGAGTTCTTTAATTTGATAAAGAAGTTCTCACAAGTATCCTGTAATAATGATTTGCCAGAATGAGATTGAAGTTGCACTAATATTTAATATTTAGCTTCTAAAGAGTTTCGTCCTCGCAGTTGCTGTAAGCTGAACGTCTCTGCAGCAGAGACTCGTATGTGGATGCACACGTGACTGCTGAGCACTTCAACCAAACATTCTACTGTTTGATTCAAATCAATTATTCAGGCAACGGATGAGAGGAACAGATGAGATGGTGTTTGATATCTCAGGTAAACATCCAGACGTGTCGACGGTGAAGAACAGCTGGATTTAGATGAGCAGATTAGTGTTCACTAGCAGCCACAGAGGCTCGTACGGAGCCGGTCAGCTGTTAAAAATATAGCAGCTTATCTTCCGTTTCTCCTCTGGAGAGAGACGGTTAGTTACCCCGATGAGTAGAGGCGTTGCCCTCTGGTACAGCCGCGGCTCCTTTACACTCCGGTAACTCACTGTTGCTGCTAAGGTGTATTAGGAGACATGTCGGTCCGGGGCTGGCAGGCTGGCAGGCTGGCAGGCTGGCTGGCTGGCTGGCTGGCTGGCTGGCTGGCTGGCTGGCTGGCTGGCTGGCTGGCTGGCTCGTACAAAGGGTCCCTTTAAGAACAGATTGAACTTGGCGCTGTCTGCTCTTCACTGAGTGTTTCTGTCTAGGCCACGTCTGAACCTTTGGGACCGACCGCTCAGAGGACGTCACACTCGATGTGATTGTGTCCAAGGGAACAACTTTATTCAGAAGTTTCTATAGAAACAGTTTGTTTCAGCCAGTGAATATTAATGTTTGATGCTTGTTTGTTCTTTCCTATAAAAACTAAAGTTCACTCAGTTTCCAGTGTTTGTAGACGCCATTGTGACGCTGAGAAAGTTATTGGGACCAAAGCTGCGAGCAGAAATGTTCAGTCAGCACTAATTTAACGACAACAGTTTGTCATATTTATTATAAAGTGTATTTATTGTTAGCTGGTGGATTTAACAGATGTTTGGGTCGTTGATGAGCCAAGTCGGCTGCACGTTTAAACACATTCAAGACATTTTTAAACTAAAGTCCAACAAAGCAGAAACAGACAAGAATTCAGCTGCCTGCAGCCGGCTGTGATTCAAGAGTTTGATTTCAGCTTAAATCTGTTTTTGTTCCTGCTGTCAGCATGAGACAACCGAAAGTAAACATCTAAATTATAGTTTGATATTGAGTCTTAAATATGTTTTTATTGTTCCTTACGAAAGTGAAATCAAACATTAACAATCTACCCGGGTTGGACAAAACTGCATTTAAATATAGTGAATATTTTATTGTTTGTTTCATTTGGGAAGTTTGCATCTACTTACAAAAAGGTTTTTCTAGCGACTTTCATCCACACAAACTGACATTAAATGTTCCCGTATGCAAGCAGTCATTATAAAACTCCAAATGAAAAAAACAACTTTTTATTTTGTGTTTGTGCACAAGAGTAATGCCGTTGATATAAAGACGCCGTGCCATTGAATGTCTGTGTGTTTTTCATATGACGAGCGAGTAAATCAGTATTTTGTAATGTGTAATAGATGACATGTAGTTTCAGGACGTGGAAACGTCTGTGCTGTGATGATGTCACAGAAATCATGTTTGAGGATTTAATTTAATTTTTTTTTTTAATGCTTTCAAATGTTTCGATGTTGATAAAAGGCTTCATATTCTGGAGGTTTGTTCTTTCCAAACTTCTTACACCTGCCTCAGCTTTTCCCGTTTCTTTCTCACTGATGATTTCTTCTTGTTAGCGGCTCTTTTCTTTGCTCTCCCTATGTCTCTCTCTCTCCCCCTCCCTCTCTCTCCCCCAGGGAGAGCTGCTGTGCCTTAGTTGTGCTCCTCTTTTAGGACAATTCCTCTCTGAACGCATCAAAAACTCTCCTATGTCCAAATACCAAAAGCAATGTTGTGACTGCCTTATAAATCACCGTCGTGGTTTTGAAGTACGTTTTGGAAATAAAAGAATCGCCCTTTATTTTGTGTCCTTATCATTACTCCCCATTGAAACATCAAACTGATACCTGTGTCTTGTTTACCAGGGTAGGAAACCAACTGAGTGAGGTTGTAGTTACTAACATCCTGGTACATCAATGTGGCAGTAATGTTTTAAATAATCATTTTAAATAAGCCACTCATGAGCCCCCAGACACTTGAATGCTACATCTGTGATGTTCATCCTTTTATCAACACTTCCCTGGTCAGCTTCCTGCTCACCTGTTCCCACTGACTCTTCATTTTCAACAACAGCTTTAATGCAGCCAGGACTCTCTTGAGTATTGAGGACTATTTTCAGCGGCGGAGGAACCCATGTATGGAGGTCAGGTGAGCATTTCCGCAACGTTCTGTCTCATTTACGTGTTCTAGGACACAGTGGAGACTCTGTTGTTGGAGCCTCATCTAGTGGCCGTTTGAGGAACAGGAGTTCGAAAACCTGCATGTTATAATCTGTTGCTCCGTTCTGAACGATGTTCAGCAGCTGTGTGAGTTCTGACTGACGGTTCCAGCGAATCGCGCGATCCAAAATGACTTCGGACATAAACACGCATGGCGTTGGACTGTCGTCTTCCGCTGCTTTCACAGGAAAACAACCGACTTTGCAGATGAGAAGACGTATTTTATCGTCTTTGAAGCGGAACTAGTGCTAATTACTGCTACGAGCTAGCACAGCATCCGGTTGGTGACGCTGCCCGGACAGCTCGCTCTCATTGGCTATTGAAGGTTTCCGCTCAGTTCCTTTCCGCCTGAAGGATTTCAACAGTAACTTTATATTTATAAATCGCGAGCTTCATGCAGTCGATGACATTCAGACTATTTGAACTTTTCTTTACCTTTTAACTTCAGACTACCTGATCATTTGTGAACATAAGTGGAATGAATCGGCCAAAGCGTGTAGACATCAAATCACGAATAGAGAATCAGGAATTGTAAACGAATAACACCAGTTGAAAAGAACCACGGCGACCGGAACCGATAAGCTGCCCTGTGATTCTGTAGTGATCACAGACAAACTGGATCAGAGCTCTAAATGTTACTGTGTGAACGGATCAGCAACAGAATCCCGGGCAGCAACAGCCAATGAGAGCAAACTGACCGGGCAACGTCATCAGGCGGATATAACATGCAGCAGCGTTTACAGCCCCGTTTAAAAGGCAGAATTAATTTCCCACTCGCGCTGGAAACCGCATGAACTACCCGGACTCCGTCTCCTCAGTTGTTTCTTCATCCGGTTTGTTTTTCGATGTGAACGCATCTTAACGCAACTTGAAGAAGTTGACTACGACGGTCCGCCGCCATGTTTGTTTATATCTGAAGTCACGTATGATTACGTGACAATCTGAGCCTCATCACTCTGAAATCATTTAGGATAAAAACCACAAGTGTATGGTCACTTTTTCTTAACTTAACTCAAGTAATTTAGATTTGACTTTTGAAATCAGCTGACCGTCAACAAAGATGGACACGTGTTTTTTGAATATATTTTATGAAAATACGTACAGATGCTACTGATTTCTATATACAATGTGTTTTTATAACAGCAGGGCTTCACCACCAGAGGAGAGACGTGATGGGCACACGTTGGCTCATGGACAGATGTGCCAGCTCCGCCTCTCACTTCTTGGACAACTTGGCTTGTTTATTTTTGGGAGGCGCCCACTTCAAACACATCGTGTCCACTGTGAAAGAGACGAGAGACCGTGAGCAGGATGGGAGAGGAGTCATCAGCAGGGAAGAGATTTCTGTTCTCGGAGGACGGCTGTGCCCCCGTTGCGGGGACATTCTGACATGGTTGACATGGTCACTGTGATGTCCTCTGTAACATGTCTGTTACATTGCGAGCTCGTATATAAGGAGATCAACAGGCCTATTGAGAGAGTAAAACGTCAGCGCTCACCTGTGATCGGAGGTTTCTTGTACTGGGCGCTCTTCAGATGCTCCTCCACCAGTTTGGGCGTCACACAGATCACATGCTGACCTTTCCAGTACTTGACCATGTTGAGCGACTGCAGCGTGCTGATGATGTCACTCTGAGTGATGCTGGTCATCTGGCTGGAGACAAACAGTTGGAGGCGGAAGTGACGACTTCAGCTTCAACTGTGGCTTCTACCCAATCAAGACTTTATCTCCAATAATGTTGAATACTCAAACTACGTTAAACTCATGAGTTCTATCCAGTTAGAAAATATTGTGAAAATGAAAGCGACTTGGACGTGAATGTGAAAGTTATTGAAGAACGATCTTTTGGTCTCCTGGAAAAATACAGAGAGAAACGGCTGTGTGCAGACAAGAACTCTTATTGTGGCCCAATTTCAGATCTGTGCGTGCGTGCAAGCTCTTCAGTCTACCATCTTATTCATAGTTGTATTCCATTTACCTTCTAGTTCTCTTTTAAATACAATAACTGATGACATCAGGATAGAGATGTCCAACTAAGAATGTAATTTCACTAATTTCTTTCAATCTCTCTCTGTCTGTGTGTACGTGTATCTACCTGAGGTCTTTGATGGACAACGTTCCTCTGAAATCCCTCAATATCTCCAGCAGCACCCAGGACCAGTAGCTTCTGTAACTCAGCTTCCCCAGATCAGACAGAGGCTTCTCCGGAGAGCCGACTGCACTCTCCAGCTTCGACAGCTCATAACCTGCACGCACACGCACACAGATATAACTGTAAAATGATACTCAATGCTTCATTATTCCACAGAGTTTGTTGCTTACAAACACTAAACCTTGTGTGTTAAGTGAGATGAAGCTCTAGAATTTTAACTCAAGCGCCACCTGAACTGGACAGTTGGGATTAAAAAGTAATCTGAAACAATTTAAGTTTGCCACACACGCCATAGATGGAGAGATGATGAATTTTATCATCGTGAGGAAGTGTATCGTCATCATGCATGATCTGATCGGTCCAGGTCTTTGAGAGTGTGTGTAGATATGAGATCAGTCCATTGACTCTTGTGATGGTCTTTTATCAGGGACTCTAAATCGATGAACAGACTTCTGTTAGTGAAGGTATTAGTGCTGACGGGCTGTTACACTCACTGAAGGCGATGAGGAACTTTCCATAGCCTCTGCGTTGGTACGGTGGCAGCGTGAGAATACATGCCACATTGTTCCCATCTGGAGACTCTTTCTCCTGAATAACAGACAACAACAGTCATAAATCCGGAGTTTGAGCGATGATCATGTTATTGTAACAGTAACTGTAACAGCTCGCCGCTCTGCTCCACTGAAACAGGCGAGCAGTCAGGGTTTTCAGCAGAGGACACAGAGCAGGTGGAGTGAAGGAAGTCAAACATCCCATCACTAACTCCACCTGACGGACGCTGGTCTGATTGTCGCCACGGACAACGAGAGATAAGAAACTGGATATAACTGAATTGATTGTCTGCAGCATCACAAAGTAAGAAGCAACAATCAGCGCAGTCAAAACAGACAAAAAAGAAAACATTTAAAGACACTCACCTTAGAGAAGTAGCCAACGATGTGCGCCCCCTGTTTGTTGACCTCGGTGAGGATGTAGAAGATAAAAGGCTCCACATCAAAATACAGCGTCTTGTGGTCAAGAAAGAGTTTGGCTAGTAGACAAAGATTCTGACAGTAGATCTGCAGACAGACAGTGTTTCACTCAGACACCTGGAACAGACGAATCCACGTGATTTCACTTCAATATCCTGCAGCGGAGCTCACCTTGTGGTCCCGCCCGTCCACTTCAAACACAGAGATGTTGCTTCTCCTGTAGATCTCCTTACCTGGAGGCTGCTTCCACTGACAGTGCGACTAGAGACAAAGGTTCAATCAGGTGGTAAACAACTGGGAAGCACTTAAGGACAAAAAGAAAGTTCTGTGTTCCTTTGCCGGAACATCATATGACAGAGCTTTTGAATCGCGTTTCAAGGCCAGAGTTTGTACCTGAGACACTTTGCACTAAGGTGACGTGGAGGGCACAATAAATAAATAAATCCTGTCACTGGGGGACGGAGGTCCTCTTAGCCTACATAGAAGTGTAGATTTTATCACCAGCTCCATAAAGGTTTGGAATACAGAGTAGCAGCTAATGTTCCATGCTGTCAAATAAATTAATCGGAGGCTGGACTGACCAGGTGATGTCTGAAGGTCTTCTCATACTTCATGTATTTGAGGCAGTACTCGCAGATCCACAGCTTGGGCTGCTTTCCGTAGTCCTCAGGAAACGGTGAGAAGTACCAGGCATCGATCTCAAAGTTTCCTATCTGGATCTTATCCACATACTTTACTTTGGTGATCTGTGGAGATGTGCGAGGAATTTAATTTGATGGCACACAGACGCAATAACTTTGACACAGAATACAAACAGCAACTCAACCAGATGAGAAGTAGGAAGAAGATAAGGGAGCTGAACATTCGCTGTCTGTCACCTTACCGCCTCGTGTTCCTTCTCCAGGGCAGCCGTCGTTGGGTCCATCTCTGCATACGTCTGCAGGGAAAATGTTTATTAGACAAAAACCAACCAACCACACACTCAGCACCACACATCCGTGTAATAGATGTCGCCACCTTCTGCACGTGGTTGATCTCGTCGTGCTTGCGCTTCTGGTTTCGGGTGATCTTCCTCTCAGGTTGTTCGCCCAAGTCCCCGACGCCACCGATCTCTGTGCTCTTTCTCACTGCATCCTTCACTGTCTTGGTGAGTGCCAGCCGGGCCTTACCCACCCACTCATCCAGCCGTCTGTTGACTGGACAAAGAAGAGAAATATAGAACAGTAAGCTACAGCACAGGAGGCTAAATGAGGGTCAAGTATACACAAGTCTGTACAACTATATAAGATGAGAAAGTCTGGTGATGTTTAATCAGGTGCATTGTCATTGTGAAGATAGGAAAATATTAGTGATGTACTTACATCCTACATAGTGAACATAGAATTCCTCTCTGCCCTCCTGCTCATTCAGTCGAGACTGAATAACCTCTGCTGCATCTGAAGAGAAAACAAAGAGCTGATGGAAGTTGTTTAGCTCTTGTAGGAACTAAAGCAGCTTCAGACCATCTTGTTAGGACACCTCACCAAACTCCATTCAGATCTGAACGGCTTTACAATCACCTTGTTATTTCGGCTGATGAGGCCAATAATAAATGATTTTGTTAAGCCATTATTTAATTTGGAGTTAGTTCCTCCAACATTTCCTTACATTTTATGACTTTCATCATAGCTGCACGACTGGTTGTCTCAAACGGAGATTGTTTCCATGACGTTCATCCTTTTTTTCAGTTATAATAATTCTGTAGAACAAAAGAGGTTTTCGCCGCCAGAAGTTCCAGTGAGAAACACATGCGGGCTTTAGCTGCTCTTGAGAGTTGATTTGACTTTCTCCAAACTCCAGTCACATTTCTATGAATTTATTAACTCCTTGTTTAATAGTGACGGATTACAGATATTTCAACCAGTGAGGTGTGTCTTAATGATTTAATAAGATGTTGTTTCGGTCGGCGTCACGTTAATCCTCCAAATGGCAACGTTTCTTATTTAAATGAAGTAACGTGACTCAACTGTTGTGGTAACAATAACGTTATCTTACTTTTATTCAACAATAACGTTTTGTCGAATTTTCCCATAAGTCCCAGTGACCATTCCTATATGACTTATTACAACAAATTGCATTTTCAGGAGAACAAAATTAAATGATTTTTTTATGTTTATATCCCCAAAACGTTAGACATCGCTAACTAACGTTAACCTACTGATAGTTAACATTAACAGTCTCCACTCACGCCAGGTCTTATCGGCTCGTTGACATAAATACGTCTCTCCAATTTCGACCGACACCTCTTGCTCCCTGCCGAGCAACCCTCCTCGGTCTGGGATGTGCTGACTACTCGAACCCCCGGCTTCTCTCATTTGGCCAGGGGCCTCCATCTCGTCTTCTTCCCCGCCGCTGCCGTTCGAGGAACACGCAGCCGGCATGCTGGTATCTAAATCTCCCCGCTCGCTTTCTATATGACTCGAGTCCATGTCTACATCCATTCCGGGTTCGGAGTCCTTGCTGGTTTTGTAGCTCTTGTGAAAGTCGGTCCCGCCGGTCATGATATCCCTCTTCTTTCAAATACAACCGCACGCCTCTGCGACCCTGCGCAGATTACAGCGGGGGGCTGGGCCTCCGCAGTAACAACAAACGGCCAAGATGGCGTCCATAGGGCGACGCTGCTTTCAGTCCCGCCCCCTCCTCCTCCGTAGAGACACGCAAGGGACCATTACGGCCGTCGGACAGGGCCGAGTCACGATATGTTCCAAAAGTCCTGTTTATATTAGATTTATAATCATACGTTTTACAATATGTTCTCTATATTTATAATTATATGTTCCCTAGATTTATCATGTTCCCTAGAATAATAATGTTACATTCCCTAGACTTATTCAAAAATGTTCCCAAGGTCCTATAAGAGATATTAATACAAAAATCTCAATAACAGAATTACAAGAAACAAAAGACAATGACGCTCACATCCAGAGAAAGTTTAATTTGTGCTTCTTTCAAGTCATATTCCATCTCATTAACAAACAACCATCTACATGTGAAATTAGTTGGCATGAAAGTGCAAACCAGAGATTTACAGGGGGGTTGGACACGACACTGCACATCTTGTCTGCTGCAGAGATTTAATTTATACAAACTGATAATGGAGGCACAAGTACATTTGTTCATTGGCCCTCCTGTTTCCCTTTGTCATAGCACCTCCTCTCTTCCCCTCTCTCTTGCCACGGCCTTCTGTTGGAAGCCCCTGCCGTGACCCCGACGGGACCCTCCTCTGCTTCTTGTCACTCGATCGTCCCAGTGGTAGTGAGCAGACCCAGGGGCCCCAGTGTGGGGGGCAGAGCGGTAGGGGCCCCTTCTCCTTCCACGATGATCTAGCCCACCTGCAGCATCTTTCAAACTTTCCAAATCTGCTGAGTGCACTGGTTCAGCAGCGGAAACCGGCCTCTCCTGTTTCTCTGCGTAGACGTCTTTACCCGCCTGGCGTAAGTCTGTGCCCCGAGGTTTTGCTGTTATTGGTCCTTCAGTGCAAACTGATGACAGACAGAGTTTATCCAGGTGCTCCGTAATGGGGGCGGCTCTCCCTTGCTGTGGTCTGGACCTGCCTCCCCTCCTCAGACCCCTGACCTGGCTCCTTTTCCTCTGGCCCTGAACACCTTTGCAGTGTGACAGTCCGGGAACAAACTGGGACGCTCGATCACCAGTTTCACCAGAGGAAACATTAGAAGCTGCAGGCACGGGGGTGTCGGGAGACACATCTCCATCCTGGTTTTCATTTTCAGGGGGAGCCTGCGGAGGATGAAACGCATCTAATAAATGTTTGTGCTTTGGAATAGCTGGAACGACCTGGCTTCTTTATTTATCACCTTGTCAGTGACATGGAGTTGTGTCTACTCATCTGAACACTTGCATCATGTACCAACAACGATAAGACACGTGGTCATACTGCTTCATCCTTACCTCGTTGATATGGATGAGAAAACGATTGGACTCGGCCTCCGGGTCAATGACTCCTCCTCTGGACCGCTGTCTTTCTAAAATCTTCTGAAGTTCGATCCACTTGTGCTGAAAATCTGAACTGATTGCAGCTTCACCCACCTGAGTGAAAACCACAAAGATCCAGCCATGCTTGTAAAAGAGAAGCTGACCAAACGATCGTCTTGTGTTGTGTTTGCTGGTTTTACCTCGGGCAGCTGCGGTGCCGGACAGGACAGCAGCTGAACAACATCATAGGTCAGCGGCTCTCGACACACGGGACACACGACCGTCAGCTCCTGTCAGACAACAGGACACAAACCTCAGGTCCTCTGACTCTTACTGGACCAGTGTGAAACATTTACTAGCATCTAGTGGCTATAGAGCAGATTACAACCCCCACA
>CAAKHC010004969.1:0-41474 GCA_901007825.1 Macroramphosus scolopax | reverse complement strand
CCCCCCACCCCCCCCCCCCCCCCCACACACACACACACAAACACACGCTGTCAAAATGTGTATATCAAATTGTTATTACAGTATAATTATCAGTGTCATACTTCATCAAATATACATTTGATTACTTATATCGTCCTTGTTGGGGCAACAATGGGCAGCCAACAGACTCGATCCTGCAGGGTTTCGTTTGTCCCTTCTGGGCTACTGTAGATGCTCCATGATGGAGGAGACCCGCTCCCTTTGTCGATATGATGGGCTCAAGCTAAGCTAACGACAACACAGTATTTCTAAGTTTCAGGTGATTATATCCTTCACACTGCTCCTTTAATGTAAATGTGAATGTGACCTGGTAGTCTTCTCTCTCTCTGGTCTTGTCCTCCTCCAACTCCTTCTCCCTCTGACGGAGCTCCCGCTCAGAGTGGCTGGCGTAGCGTCCGAGGCAGTGCGAGTGGAAGTAGTGGTAGCAGCTGGTCTTGGTGAACATCTCGCCCTCCTGAAATCAACGGGAACACAGATATGACTCTAGGGAGACTTTTAATGTCAAAATAAATAGAAGAGGCGCTGAACTGTCAGAGATCCTGCTCGTGTTTGATTCTGAGAGAAGTCCTAGTGTCCGGACGCTCACTTTGAAGCCGTAGAGACAGATGACACAGTTTCCATGAGGAATGTTGCTCTCAGTCAGGATTTCTTTTGCTTTCTGGACGAGAATGAGTTAGAAATAAAATCAAGAGAAGAAAAAGTCAGACGTTATGTATTTACAGATAAAAACTACTTGTCCTGTTTTAAAGGACCAGTGTGGAGGATTTAGTGGCATCTGGTGGTGAAGTTGCAGAATGCAACCAGCTGAACACCCCCCAACCCCTCTCTCTTTCCACATGAGGAGGAGAAACTAAAGATTTCTATGAAAACATGTTCATCTTTGTTTTCAGTCGTTGCCGGAGGACTCAGACCTGCTTGATTTTCACACTTGTCACAATATAAATTTAAAATCTCTTTCTCTTTGCCTTCGTCTTCCTTCCTCTTCCTCCTGGTTTATTCATGCTACCAATTCAAGGGCTCGTTCTCAACTTTGGGTGATGAACAGAATTATAATACTATATTTTTGACAAAGATAAACCGTACACACTGGTCTTTTAAATGATCTAAAGATAACTTCATGTAAAATGACCTCAATGAGCTGGTACAACACCGGCGAGCCGACACTGGACCGAGCCTCCGCCTGCAGACACTTCTGGACACTGAAAGGAAGCGAGTGAAGACTTTAATCCTCAGTGGGACCGTTTGAAACAGGTTTTTAGTCTTCACTTGCAGTTTCAAACAGACACAAGGTTAAAGGTCATGACTTTTGGAAATGAGACATGAGAGTCAGTTACCTGTTCAGCTTGTTGTCAGAAAGACCACGAGGGTTCTGGATGGAGATGGCTGGAGAGGATGAGGGATACTAAGTACACAAGAAGGGGAGAAGAAAGCTTATATTATTTCATTTGCTCTGTCTCTCAGCTTCACCCGCCAGGCTCCTACTGATCACAGTCCAGTATTGTATTAATTAGAAAGCCTTTATTCGTCCCACGACAGGAAATTTACAAGATATGTAGCAAACCACAACAAGTGCATCTTTCATTACTTCAAACAGAATCTCTGCAGGCTGCACAGGGAAACTAGAGGTGCAGCTGATCAGAGTATCACAGAGTCGAGGACGTACCTGCAGATCGAGGGTCAACGTCAAGGTCAGTCGCACAAACTGGGACACAGAGTCCTCGGCTGTGGATGGATACAGAACCAGGCTGACCTCCCAGGTCCTGTGGGACAACACACCAGCAGCTTTAACAATGTACAAAAAGGGTCCTTGACAGGGTTATAAGGGTCTTTGAGGGGGCTCCGAAGGGTCTCAAACAAACAAGGGAATAATTAATTTCCACTATACATCCAGTCATAAGTATACTGATGTAAAACTAGTTGGGTCTTGGGTTTCATACACTGTCTGAATTAAAAGTAAACCTCATCAGATGGGAGTCTGTGGTCTCATTGGTGTCAGCTTTGAGTCCTCGACATGAGAAGGTGATGACTTGTGTCTATTGTCTACTGTATCTGACACTCACTGATATATATCTATATTAGGTTGTATTTTGTTTGTGACTTGATTGAAATTTAGCAGGTCGTCATTTGATTCCTATCGACTGCTGAGCAGCGCAGAAAGCAGCAGAGTCTCACCCGTCCTGTCTCCGGGTGACCAGCAGCTCATCCAGGTAGATCGACTGCAGCACCTCGATCTCGGACTGCACACTGCGGACAAACACAGGGAACACAGAGAAGGATGAGATCGATCAAGTCAGCTCACGTTAACACGACTCGCCCGTTCCAAACTACATTCCAAAGTCTGACAGTTTATGGTTTCCTCGCTCGTGTGTTAACTGTATTTACAATCAGAGATGCTCAACTTCTCGGATTGTGAATTTTAAGTAGTTGAAATTGTTTGTCAATACATCACGTTTGACTTTGAGCGACGGCAGAATTAAACGATCGATCACTTCTGCAAAGATTTTAAACATTGATTAAAAATTCCCTGCTATTTGCTAACTAGTCGCTCAGATTTAGCTAACGCTAGCTCATCCGTCGTGTCGCTAATCAGCGTCACCGGACCGGCGGCGATTCCTTGCGTTTAACTCGGAAGGCAGCCGGCGCCATTTAACGGCCTGGCTGCGATCCAAACATGTTAGCTGTCATGAAATATTCAGTTGACACTTCAAACAGGTTGTCAACAAACTCACTCGCACTCCGCTGCCATGTTTTAGTCCTCCTGTGTGCGCCGCTGTTCTTCTTCTTCGTTCTGTTTATTGGCACAAAACGAACCACAGAGCTTGGATGACGCCACCTGCTGTATCGAAGGGAAGTACATTTCTTTTAAATGGTACTTTTTTGACAATTTTCTCACAATTATTTCTAAGTTAATTCTAATTCTTTTCAGCGCATTTTATTTAGCTTATCTTACATTTTGTACAACTAAAATACACACGTAAACAGACAAATAAAATCATGACTGTGTTCGCCACACATGGAAGCCTGCAGTTCCTCAGTGTGTCCGCTAGAGGGCAATGAACACACATCACTCTCGATTGAATACAGTTCAAATGTGGAAAGACCCTTCTCTTAAAACGCTCAAAATAAAACCATAGAACTAGTGAGTTACTGCAGCTTTGTGCGTGGTGTTAACGCTGGGAGGCAGCACCGAGCCGTTAGCATACAATCCGTCACCGGAAACTCAAGAAGAAGACGAAGAAGTAAACCCGCGATATCCACCATGTAATGTTCTTTTTTAAATGAATAACTTGAACGTTTAAGTTAACTAACATGAGACATCATTTCTTTTAAACACAAATAGAACATTTGAAAGACACAATGCGCACGTCCAGGTAGACGTTTGTGTTATTATCACACGGACAACAATAGTGAGTTGAAATACTTCACAGACACTAGCTAGTTCTGTCATTTCAAAAATGGATGAAATTGTGATGGAATCTGGCGAAGATCCGGGACCCACAACACCAGTCGGCGTTGCCGATGCTTGGGAAACTGTCACCGCAGCTCTGGTTAGTGCTCCTCCGTAGAACAGGACTCCTTTAGCAAGATAATGCGCTCCCAAACAAAGACGGATCCGCCTGTACCGAATTCCATTCAGATATCTCGCATTTCAATGTTGTCGTGATTATTGCAGACCTTTATCCGTGATTTGACGTCACCTCGGACAGTTAACGAATCAGTTGCGGTTTTTAGCTAAATTCGGCATATAGTTTATCTTTAACCTTTGCTTTGCTTCTGTGTTGATCTTTTCTGTGAGGTCTCATCAACCTGAGTATCTGCCCCTGTCTCTGCACTATTCTACCAGCTGTTGCCTTCATCCAGGCACATAACTGTAGGGAAGTAAACTGTCCTGGATATCATCCTTCTGTGCATAAAAGATGCTCTAGTGAAGAATAAGTAGAGTAGCTTCATAGTCCAGGATCAGGGACAGTTTTTCTGGTAATTCAAGGGTGGAGAGAGAGTCATCTCCTTTAAAGTCCCGTCTACTACTAGCTAACTTTGAAGTTCCCCGTCGGTTTTAAAGATAACAAACAAGACTGAGATCAGGTTTGAGAAACAGAAAAACGAGTCTGTTAATGAATCTCTGTGTTCAGATGTCTCCTGGCTGTTCGGTTTCGGAACAGAGTCTCTCGGACTCGCTGGCCCTGCTGTGCGGTCAGGGTCTGGGTCAGCTGCTGGGCGGCTGGCTGCTGGAGACCATGCAGATGCGTCTGTCCTCTTCTGTTGTTCCTGAGTTCTGGTCTGGGCTAAGACGTCCGGAGAATGAGCTGGAGGAGAGAGACCGGGCCTGGGTTCTCCTCACTGCCTTTCGGACTCTGCTGGATCGCCTGGAACCCTTTTTGGGCAAGTTGTTGAAACTGGATGAGCCAATGATGCTGTTCAGTTTCAGTGTTTATTTCTTAAGTAATCAAACATCTATTCTTTCTCCTCCTAGTGGGCTTGGAGAGGCTTGGGATGTGGCAGGCTGAGGGCCAATGCGGTCTCTGTGGCCCAGGTCCCAGGGGCCTCCAGGAGCGGGCATTCACCATCATCAGGGCCCTGCTCCTCTTCTCTCCCTCACCAGTTCTCCAGGAGCGAGTGCTGGAGTTTTATAGCAGGACCTTCTCTGTCTATATAAGCCAGGAGGGTGTGGATGGGGTCGAGGTTCCTGACTGCCCTGAGGGGGGGCTCTGCCCCGGCTGTGGGGTCCCGACGTCGCAGTGCTGGTGTCAGGAAGCCCTCAAACAACTGCGAGAGCTCAGCCACATAATGTGAGAGGATCTCAGAGAGCAGATTTATGTTCCTGATGTGTCTGTTTCTTTGTCTTTTTTTCTCTCATTCATCTTCAAACTCTTTACTTCTGTTGTCTGAGGAGCAGATGACCGACGTGTCACTGCGTCCAGGGAACCCTCAGGGAATCAGACTTACAGAGCATTTTAATGTCTTTCTGCTCGTTTTGGGTTTCAAGTGATTATCTGGCTGTCCAAAACCTGCAGACAGACACAGTTAACAACTTGAATACGGTGATGAAGATGAATGTTTGATTCCACGTGTCTGCAGGTCCAAGCTGCAGCTGCTGGAGTGGGTCAGCTCCGAGGCTGTCACCTCCATCCTGCACAAGCTCATCGAGCAGCGGATGGAGCAACACTGCAGGGGCGAGTACGAGCGCTCCTTCCTGATCGAGTTCCAGGAGGTAAAACGTGCACGATGATCCAGCTGAATGTGACGTCACGGCTTGTCACGTCCTGATCTCTTGTCGTTTGTTCCATGTGATCAGTGGCTGGAGCTGGTGTTGGGCTGGCTCAGCAAAGTGTTTGCCAGCGAGGCGGACGGCGACGGTCATGGACGTGCTCCCAGCGTCCAGACTGCCTCCTCCGTCCTGAAGCAGTGGAGATGCCACATGCACCAGTTCTTCTGCAGGATCTACGTCAACATGCGGATCGAAGAGCTCTTCAGCATCATCCGAGGTTTCTATTTCAAACTGTAGCAGCATGTTTGTCACAGAGTGAAAGGAAGGTGTTGACAGATTTATTTTATTTTCATTGATCATGAGAATTCGCATGTGTTTGTGGTTTCACAGATTTCCCAGAATCCAAAGCTGCAATTGAGGATCTGAAGTTTTGTTTGGAGAGAACCAACCAGCGTCAGCAGCTCCTCACGTCACTCAAGTCTGCTTTCGAGAGTCGCCTGCTGCACCCGGGTGACAACTCAGTTACACATGATAGAATTACACGTCTGAAATCGGTGTAACTGATCTTTATTTCTGTTACAGGTGTTCACACGTCTGACATCCTCACCGTTTATATCTCAGCTATCAAGGCGCTCCGAGAGCTTGACCCGTCCATGGTCATCCTGCAGGTCGCCTGCCAGCCCATCCGCAAGTACCTCAGGTGAGTAGTTCAATTATAAGATGGAATTATTACGGTGAAATAATAAATAAAATAAAATAAATAAAAGGCGATTAATCTTTATATATTGATTAAACACTTTATTGAAATGTAATTGATTATGTACTTATGTTAATGTACTTAATATATAACTCATCTAAAAGTTACAGGAAGCTACAATGAAAGTCATCATTGCTATATATGATCAGACACGCCCCTCCAGCTGTCAATCAGACACGCCCCTCCAGCTGTCAGTACCGCCCCTCCAGCTGTCAATCAGACACGCCCCTCCACAGACATTTATTCTTGATTTTAATAACAGAAAACTCATCTGTATGTTAAAACGTGTCGACGTTACTGAAGAAGATCAAAGATTAAATGTGATCTTAGTTTGACGTTGGTTATAGTTTCTGTGGCGTGTTTCAGGACCCGGGAGGACACGGTGAGGCAGATCGTAGCCGGTCTGACTGGAGATGCTGAAGGCTGCACTGACTTGGCTTCGGAGCTGTCCAGAGGAGACCCGGTGACTCTGGAGATGCAGGACAGTGACGAGGAGGGCAACGACCCAGAGGACTGGACCCCAGACCCAACCGACGCCGTCCCCGGTCAGTAAATTTAACATCTTGTATTCCACTTATCAGCACAAGCAGCTTCACTGAAAGTCTCTTTGTTAATGTTTGTCAGACAAGACAGGTTCGAAGCGGCGCTCGTCAGACATCATCAGTCTGCTGGTCAGTATCTACGGCAGTAAGGACATCTTCATCGACGAGTACCGAGCCGTCCTGGCAGACCGACTGCTGCACCAACTCAACTACAACACCGCCAGGTGCAACCGGAGCAAACATGTCCTAGTCATATCCGAGTCTACCTAGCGTTCGCTGACTGTTCTCTGTAGTTGGACACATTTTAACGTCATCCCATCTGTTGTGTGTTTTTAGGGAAATTCGTAACGTGGAGCTGCTGAAGCTCCGGTTCGGCGAGTCGCACATGCATTACTGCGAGGTGATGCTGAAGGTAAGCACGCGTTACGAAACCGCTGACAACAGCATGTTTTATCTACTCAAACCAAGATGAAGTTCCTCCTTCGGTTCTCCTTGTTTACTTTAAATTTGAGTCCAAAGATGAGGATCTACTAGATTACTAGATCGAGAAAATAATGATTCCATCAGCCTTCGTATTCCAGTATTCTGTCTGTCCAGGACATGGCCGACTCCCGGAGGATCAACAGCAACATTAGTGAGGAAGAGTCGAGGCTGAGTGAGGAAGAGCAGCCCCCGCTGTCCCTGTCCGCCATCATCCTGTCCTCCGAGTTCTGGCCTCCACTGAAAGAGGAAAAGCTGGAGCTGCCTCCGCTCATCTGCCAGGCCATGGAGGCCTACACACACCGCTACGAGAAGCTCAAGGTGGAGTTCACCTGCTGCTTCTACATATGAACGTCTTCCAAACTGTTTCAGTGGACAACTCTATGGATTAGCCTCAGTACTTGGTACCGCAGTAACAATGGGGGGGCTCAGAGGTAGACAGAGTAAGGAGGAGCTAATGGCGGTTTGTCCTCTGTGTTTCAGGCCATGAGGACGCTGAGCTGGAAGCCTCATCTGGGCTCCGTCACCCTGGACGTGGAGCTGGAGGACCGCACCCTCACCAACCTCACCGTCTCCCCAATTCATGCCGCCATCATTCTCCACTTCCAGGACAAAAGTAGGAAGTTTCATTTTAGATCAGTGTGAACTGTGTTGGATCATGTTGCTGCTACGGATGAAAGTGTCTCCAGATCATATTGTGACATCAAATCTCTGATCCTTGTGAGATCTTAATTTTCAATGACAGACTGTTGGTCACCCACCAGGTTCCTGGACGCTCGAGGAGCTGAGCGGGAAGCTGGGCGCCCCCAAGGAGCTGGTGCACAGGAAGCTGGCTCTGTGGCAGCAGCACGGTGTGCTGAGGGAGGAGGCCGGCGGACGCTACTACGTCCTGGAGAAGGGCTCCTCTAAAGAGAAGATGGAGCGAGGAGTGATGCTGATTGACAGCGATGAGGAGAGAGACTCCAACACCACCACCCAGTCAGAGCAGAGGGAGGAGAAGCTGCAGGTGAACTCAATACACACTGAAAACACACACACACAGACACACACTGAACCTAACCCCGCTGTCTCGGTCTCTGCAGCTCTTCTGGGCCTACATCCAGGCCATGCTGACCAACTTGGACAGCATGACGCTGGACCGCATCCACTCTATGCTTCGGATGTTCGTCGCCACCGGACCCGTCGTCACAGAGATGGACGTCAACGAGTTGGAGGCCTTCCTGCAGAGGAAGGTCAGGGAGCATCAGCTGATGGTCTCTGCAGGTGTCTACCGACTCCCGAAAGCCAACTAATGTGTGGCGGTGCATTCAAGTGCTATGGGATTTCAACCTTCTGCTAGAAAGTAGCGCTCAGCCAGCACATGCTGACACCGAAGACTGATTCTAAACACGCTTCAACATCTTGTTGGTCTGAAGTGACTCCGTTTGTCACTGTGTGGTTTCATGTGTAACTGATGAACTTCCTGTCATGCCGTGATCCTCTTCAGTCAGACTGGATTCATTAAGAGACGTTCAGGATGGATTTATTGCTTTATTTGTAATCAGTCACATTTGCTACACAGATTTACATGAAAAACAACATTAAAGACGGTTGGACATGTTGAGATGTGATACGTCGCCGTGGTTACTGGCTTCATCTGGTGTCTCATCACACCTGTTAGTATGTCCCAGTTGGACTGTGACTAGTTCCCTTTTAGTGGTTGAATATTGTTCTGTATTGCGTAAGAAGAAAACATGACACATAACAGTCGTTTACTAGTGAATTAAAGGAGCAGACCAGTGTTTGTGTGCTTCAGCTCATCCCAGGTTTCTGAGGTTCATCGTGTCTCGTCAGTCGCCAATCAATCCTATGATTTCCTGCTCAAGTTGAAAATGTTGTCGGATGAAGGGTTGACTATCACTTAAGTTTTAGGATTCATCGTCATGTGACTGAACATCTGGATCAAATGTGACGTTTGACTGAAACAACAGTCACTGATGAGGTCATTTATTTAAATCCACTGCTTCAGGCACAAACACACTAACGTCTCCGTCCAGTCCGTTTTCTCTGCCTGACAGCTGCACATCAGTATCTACTGGGCTGGATGAGAACACTGTTCCGTGGTTTTCTGACCTGAGATGATGAACTGTTGCTGTGGACAACAAGCTCCTGAACTAAAGAGTTTCTGGGTGACAGCGAGCAGTAACAGTGGAGGAAACATTCATCTGACTTTGGCACTAAAGGTCACCTACACTAGTGAGATTCTTCCTCTGGGGGACATTAAAACCTTCCTGGCAGTCGGGGGGGTCGGCTGCAGAGACATCGTGCATTGCAGCCGGGATGGACAGACCTCCACGCTCACATCCCAATAATAAAAAACGATTTGTAGCAGATCAGCTAACCATGACAAACACCAGAATGATCCTTTAACTCGTGCAACCTCCAGTGCCGACAGGCTGAATCCGTCCGCTTCAGTGAAGTAATACAACCAGCGGTCTAGTGAAGCGCACCGTTCCCCTCATTCGTTAACACTTAGCTTGGAAGGCACAGGTTCCCCATCTTGTTCCAATGTTTGTGTGGGAGTGACGGGCGACGACCGTCTGCGTCTCAGCAGCATTTCTTCCCTCTCTTCCTGCGGTCTCGGTCCCTCTGGGCGTTGATGTTGACCGTGTCCTCCCGCTCTCGGTCTCGCTCGGCTCTGTTCTGGCTCTGCTTTTTGGCCCGGAGAACCATGTGTGTGAAGGCCATGAACATCTGGACAGAGGAGCAAAAGCACAAACACACTCAGCCTGTAGAAACACTTGGAAAAGTTCCTGACTTCTGATCCAGCATCTCTGAAGAAGCTCTACGTTATATTAATGTGTTAATGTGTCGGGGGTCACTGGTGCTGACGAACCAACACAGAATCATCAGCGGCTCTGAAGCTGCAGAAACCTTTAGTTTCTTTACTCGACTGGCTGAAACTCTAATTGATTCTTCCGGCTCTCATCGTGGCTTTAGGCTGCAGCTGTTTTAAAGGTTTCTATCAACCACCTGCTCAGCACCAGAAAGCCTCATTAGAATCCTCTCGTGTGTCTGGACTTGAACAACAGGTGGAGTTCAGCTGTCAGCGGGTGGAGACAGAACATGAACCCCACATTTAGAAAGAGAAATGTTTACAGTTTGTGGAACAAACGTACTGCAAACAGGAAGTCCTGAACTTACCTCTTCTACATTTATGTTCTCTTTGGCACTGGTCTCGAACACCCGAACCCCCATTGACTCCCCAAAACGCACTGCATCCTGGGTATCCACCTGCCTCCGGGTGGGGTCGTCGCTCTTGTTTCCCACTGAGAGAAGAAGAAGAAACTTGTTGCAAAAGGCAAAGAGCTTAAATACACAACAACAATAAGTTTCAAGTTTAACTTGAAGAAATAGTTTCATCATCCGACTGAGACCAACAGTTTGATGGATGAAACTGAACCGAGCCGACGTCAGGACGTCCACTCACCCAGGATCTTGCACACGCTGTCACAGTTCTGGGAGATTTCATTCAGCCACCTCTTAACGTTCACAAACGACTCGGGGTTGGTGACGTCGTACACAATGATGACGCCGTGCGTGTTCCTGTAATACCTGGCGGAGGAAAGGAAAGGAGTTAACTGTGCAGTGACGGCTTTAAGCGGTGAACGGTGAAAGGATCTGGGCGGGATTACGTTGATGTGATGGTTCGGAATCTTTCTTGGCCCGCTGTGTCCCAAATCTGCAGCTTGACCCGCTCGCCATCGATGTCCACCGTTCGGATCTTGAAGTCAACACCGATGGTGGTGATGTAGCTACCTGCGGGCGAGCAGAGAGGACCAGCATGCATCAGGACATTAGATTACTCAGTCAGGGGGCGGAGTTTGTTTCCAGTATATTCTACATTACAGGAGCATTTACTCAATGTTTGACTTCTGTGTCACCGGCTGATTGATGACTCACCAGAGAAAGAGTTGTCAGCGAAGCGGAGCAGAAGGCTGCTCTTCCCCACATCTGAGGACGAGAGGGACGAGGTTAACATGTGAGCCGCCAGGAACGAGTTCAAAACACCAAACCAACCCGTCCACTCGCAGTAACGTCAGCGAGCACAGACGCAGAGCGCCGAAACAAAAGTTAAACAAGGAAGCAATAAAAGTCAAACAGGGCGTGTAGGAATGAGTTTAGATTAGATTTAGTGGTTCAAGAAGCAGAGAACGTCAGAGGGAGATCAAAGGAGAAAAATATGGATAATGCAACTTATTGGAAGAGATATGGTACATATGGATTGTTGATTACAATTATCACCAATCAGCTGACAGGACCTGTTCCTAATATACTGTCCATCTTATCTATATGAATCAGGGGGGTCAGAATATTAGGAACACCCCTTAGTAGACACCAGTTCAGTTGAACAGCCAAGTCTGACAGATATTTACACAGTCCACATACATTATAAGTGATTAATCGAAATGAGTCGCTCACTGGAGTCGCCGATGATGAGCAGCTTAAAGAGATGATGGTAGTCCTTCCCCGCCATCTCTGCAGCCTCTCACTGAACTGCCAGTCAGACCAGTTTCATAGGAGGAGGCGACGTTCCTTCTCTCTCGCTTGTTAGTTTCTGTTGCTTGTTTCACCTCAAAGAGTTTGTCCAAAGATCACAGGTGTTCCCCTGCGCGCTACAGGACATGTCCAGTTAACTACTGTGTTTTACACCCGACCCTCAGCTCAGATGTTCACATCCCAGCAGAATGTGGAGCGTTCCTGCTGTCGGCGTGGATGATTCATGCTCGGCGGCTGCAAGCGGCTGCCTGGTTCCACCTCAGTTCCAGTTCCTCCCTCTGAGACTCGTAGGGGGGATTTCCAGCCTGCGAGGACTCATCGATCGATGTGGACGGAGCTCCTGCTCTGGATGAAGCCTTCACAGAGATCATCTACGTCTCTGTCATCAGAGGAACGAGGAGCTGCTGCTCAGACAATCATTAAATCCTGTTTTACAACTCACTCATCAACTCCAAGGGCTTATAAAAGAAGCAAGAAACCGACACACCCCCGTTTAGTTCAGTGGCAGCGTGGATCCCTTTACTTTCACTTCACTGGTGGGGGGGTCGGAGGTCAGCAGATTCCTGGTTCTCACCCCAGCAGCAGGTTGTACAGGTGCTATGAAAAGACAAAGAAGCAATGAGAAATTCACCATGGCCGGAGCCAATAGCAAGTCCTGACCGGTGTAAAATAAATTACCCAAATAACCCTACGGAGGCCCTGAGAGGTCAATCCTTCATCAATGTGATTCACTCAGTCTACCCTGGTGGATGAGAATATTGATGTATTCATATATTAGATTAAATACTTCCCTCTCTTCACATGATGACACTGAACTTACCTGAACTGTTTCATTCAACATTGTCCACATTTATTTTCAGATGTGGTGTTGCAGCCTGACTCATCCTTTAATACTGACTGCAGATATGCTGGCACCTTCTAAACACCTTCTAAAGCTCAGAGTAGATCAGGAAATCAAACAAGCTCAACTTTTGGACCTCAGTATGTGACAGTCTTCATCCATGCAGGTCTCCTGACCTCCACGTCTCCTGCTCCTTAAACAACAGCTGAGTCACTTAATAGAACTTCGTCATCATGCCTTCCTCCACCTCCACCCTCCATCATGTATGGCAGCATGGTGAGCAGCCACAACCAGCCTCCCTCTCCTAACTTATCCTGAGGGAAACACCGACATGTGGATTTACCGTTTTCCATGAAAACAGGAAAACAAGCGGCTGCCTCTTGTGCTTATCAACGGGACATTGCTAGCAGCTAATGTAGCCGCTTTAAAAAAAAAGGCAACCAATCAATATTTGTGTACCAGAACACTGTAAAAACATCGAAAATCATATTTCCAGATACTGCCGATTTCCATAGGAGCTAAACTTTAATTCGGCTTTTCTCATCGAACCCAAATTGCATTTATTCTTATAAAAACACTTAAAATGATTGTTCAGCTAACTCCGTGTGGGGAGCTAATGAAGTTTAATTCAAAGCTTTATTGTGATCCTACGTGTAACGAAATAAAGTTAAACACAAACCGTTTGTTTAAATATCTTTACTCTTTCAATGTGGCGAACAAGCCCGCGCCCATAAACAATTGAGGATATTTTGAACCAAGTTTGGCGTGAAAAAAAAAATTTCTAAAAACGGAAGAGCAGCGTCTTCCAGCGACCGGAGGTCACTATTCAACATTGTTCAACAATGAATGTTACTATTTTAAACGAGCAGCTAAGATGAAACTAACCGTCCTTCACCTGGTTTCCAGTCTGTTTGTCTCCGAACACCAAACTGTTAATGTGCTGATGTTTGACCCTCGCCGGCAACAGCAACTCACCTTGTAAACCACGTCCCACCTTTTCCATGGCTGCGCCAAACATGCTACAATAATCGCTTGTTTTTCAGAAATCCACCTAGACAATGTTATTCTTGACCTTCAAGTGAAACCCGGTGTACACAATCTAATAGTTTAAAAGCCATTTTTAAATTCGGCGCACATTGCATACACGAAAGACGCACATTGATCTACAATTTACTCCCAACCGTCCAAAGTTTTAGCAGCCACATTCACCGTAACGCTAGTTATCGTGTACTCGCTGAAAACATCACCGGAAGTAACACTGAGGCTGTAACAGTTCACAATAATGATAACTTATGATTGATAAGACCTGAAGTGCTGTCGATAATCGATCCAACTTTAAATTGCCCAGATCTTGTCACCAGTCTGACCGGCTGCTCCAGGCCTGACCCCGGCCTGCTGCACCCAACTTCCACCCACACGGAAACTTTTCTACGACGTGTAAGAATCTTACCTCGGTCACTCGGTGCTCGGCCGGTGCCTCCTGGTGACTGAACGGCGCCTGACGTTGATCTTGTTCCGGTGGAGTCCACTGGATCACGGCTGCGGTCGGAGAGTCCCCGCCGACCACACCTGACTGACTGCCGCTGATGACCCCCCCCCCCCGCTCATCATCTGATGCTGCGTTCACGGAGTGTGGGAAAGTCCTGCACTGGGATAGACGCTTCTTCACGCGGGACACGAGCTCTTATGCGATATCTTTTTAAAGCCACAATAAGTTCACTCAAAGTAACAAAAAGAACAAAGTTTATTGCTCTCATATAAAGCAGGCTAATAAACGTTCCATTAACTTGTCTATGAAAGCTAAAGTTAGTGAGGATTGATAGATTGGCAATATAAGTTCAGTTATGATAATGATCACATTTGCTTATTATTATTATGTATTCAAATCTCCATCCTTATAAAAGCAAAAGTTTCAATATGTCAGTTCCCATACACCTGAGGCTTGTACAACGAAGTTCCATCAACACAACTAAACAAACATTATTATACACACTATACACACGTGTAGGGTTTGAATCCCCTCGTATATCTGTGACTTCAGGGGAATGAAACTATCAGAGGACACACAGCGTACTGATGCCGCCATCCGTGTCATTATTGCAACAGCAGCCGAGCGTCCGGTCACAGTCATCTTTCCGCTGTTCCAACCTCTGACACAAAGCTGTGAAAACTACAGCCAAGTTTTGGGAATTCATCTCATGATGATGTCACTAGGACAATGTTGAAGTATGATTAAATAAGGCAGGCAGAGAAGTATTATAAACAGTAACTAACAAACATTGACAGCACTAAAGGATCAATCCCACACAAATAAAATGTACAATTACCTTTTATTATCATTAACCATACTCAACAGAAGAACTGAAGCACATGTTACAGATGAAATGAACCAAACAGCTCGTATCTACAGGTGGAACACAACAGTACAAGTACAGAGGAACATGGGTAGTTACTTCACTGTGTGTGTGTGTGTGTGTGTGTGTGTGTGTGTGTGCGTGCGTGCGTGTGTGCGTGCATGTGTGTGCGTGCGTGTGGTGTGCGGTGTGTGTGTGCGGTGTGTGTGTGCGTTTCTTTTTCAGCTCATAAAAATAAATGTACAAGCCAGCCTTTGGTCATCGACGCTTAAAAAACAAACACGTTGTTGGATGCTGTGCGGCGGCTCCGAGCTGAAACGAGTCCCCTGACGTTCTCAGATGTGGACTCGACTGACCGCCGGCGGCGGAGCAGTACAAACCAGCCGCAGGTTGATCCAGAAACTACACAGGTGAAGCGACTCATTTCCTTCGCCTGCTGTTTGGCGACTGTCTGCTGCTGCTCCTGACAACAGGAAGAGGAAAACCAATCATTAAATCAAAGACAACATCTTGTAGAACTGCAGCTTGTGAATGGAAACAGAAGATAGTCATTAAACAGTGAGTGAGGGCAGATGATCAACAGTTAATCTTTGCTGGTGACGTGTGTTTTCTCAGAGACAGTCGAGTTGGAGATCTTTTACTTTTGATGAGAACGTACAAATATTTCTTGTTCATCACACATGAAGTGGGAACAACTTAAACTTCTCTGGAACAGGTGGAACGTTCTAAATCCTCCAACAGGAAGTGGAAATGGAAACGACCTAGTATCTAAACATTGCACTGAGTGGCTACAGACCTGCGGCTGGACGAGGCCGGCGCTGCTCGCATGTACCTCGGAGGAGAATAACTGAGTGAGCGAGAATCTCTCAGTGAATCCGCCGGCAGCCTCTGAGGCAGGGGGGGGCTACAGGGGGAAAACAAAAACAAAAATACAAACTGAGCATTTAGTTCAAGGATTTCATCGATCGCTATTTTCATCCTTTAGTCTGAACCACTGCTGACATGATACTTTATGATGTCCTGCTAACAATCGATGAACAGATTTTGGGGGACATTTTCTGTTTTTTTTGCTGTTAAGTGTTGAACAGGCAGAGGAAGGAGATCACAGAGGAGATCAGAGGAAGGAGATCACAGAGGAGATCACAGAGGAGATCAGAGGAAGGAGATCACAGAGGAGATCACAGAGGAGATCAGAGGAAGGAGATCACAGAGGAGATCAGAGGGGGATCAGAGGAAGGAGATCACAGAGATCAGAGGAAGGAGATCACAGAGGAGATCAGAGGAAGGAGATCACAGAGATCAGAGGGAGATTGGAGGAAGGAGATCACAGAGATCAGAGGAAGGAGATCATAGAGGGAGATCACAGAGGAGATCAGAGGAAGAAGATCACAGAGGAGATCAGAGGAAGAAGATCACAGAGGGAGATCACAGAGGGGATCAGAGGAAGAAGATCACAGAGGGAGGAGATCACAAAGGAAGAAGAACGAGATCACAGAGGACGAAGAACGAGATCAGAGGAAGGAGATCAGAGGAAGGAGATCACAGAGGAGATCAGAGGAAGGAGATCAGAGGAAGGAGATCAGAGGAAGGAGATCACAGAGGAGATCAGAGGAAGGAGATCACAGAGGAAGGAGATCAGAGGAAGGAGATCACAGAGGGAGGAGATCACAGAGGACGAAGAACAAGATCACAGAGGAAGAGGACGAAGAACGAGATCACAGAGGCAGCAGGTGGCAGCTGCATCATCACCTCTCGGGGATTTTGATGCTTTTAAAAAATATAAAAATCTTAAGTCAAGTTAAAAGTTAAGAAAAGAAGTGCCGACATATGACGATTCAAAGATTCTGGTTATTATATATATTCTATATTATAATTAAGAGGTCATTTTACAGTACAAATGATTCTGGACTTATGAGGCTGATACCAATACGAAGGAGTTAAAAGTTCCGATTTCATGTCACGATCTCTTGTCTCGCTGTACCAGCAAGTAACTGTAGCAGCGTGATGGAGGCAACTCTCAATCTGTCAGTCAAAGCTCGTTACCACAGGTGGGTGGAACGCACATGGACTGTGTAACTCCTAAGGAAGATAGCATGTCCTCGTTTCCTGCATTACGGATGAACCCCCGGCTCACTGCTGCCCCCTGCTGGTTCTGGAGGTTTTGTGCAGCTGGATACAAACGTTTAATTCTTTACAGTTCAATCTCTTCAATCAGTTTTCCTCCTCTCACCTCTTTTTCTTTGCTTCCTTTTCATTTTCAGATGAGGAGGATGAGGAAGAGTCCTGAGCTTTGACTGTCCTGTAGAAAGAAATTGTGAAATTGTAACCAGGATGATTATTTGCGTTTGTAATTAATAAGTAGAACCATTGATTGATTATTTGACTGCAAACCAGGTCCTCTTGTTTCATTTAGCTTGTCCTGCTTACCCTTTTCCTTGCTCCACTTCAGAGTCAGAACTGTCTGAAGAGGAGGATGAAGAGGAGGATGAAGAGGAGGATGAGGAAGATGAAGAAGAGCTGGAGCTGCTGCTCCTCTTGCCTTTCTTGTTGGCGTTTGCCTCCTTCCCGTTCACGGCGCTCACCCTTCTGACTGCCTGCTCTGGTGCTTGAGGGGCTGCAGGCGGTGACTGCTTCCTGCTCGGACCTCTGGATGACTGCTTGGTGTCTGATTGGCTGCCGGCCGGCGACCTCCTCGCTGTCACATCAGGGCCCCTGGCGTCTGACTGGGGGCATCGTGCAGATGAAGACAGAGCCTGAGAGGAGACTCTGGGTGGAGCCTGGGAAGAGGACGAACGACTTTTCTGCTCTTTGTCCTCCGGCTCTGTTCGCCGCTCTCTCTCAGTCGGTGCGTTTGTGTCTTTCCTCTCACTGGGTGGTGAAGGTGAGGATGACGAGGATGAGCCAGAGGTAGCTGATGACGAGGAAGAGGAGGATTGTTGGGGAGCATCTTCAGGTTGCTCCTTTTCCCGCTCTCTCTCTTTTTCTGCATCCCTCTGCCGGTTCCTCTCATGCTCCCTCTCCCTCTCTCTCTCCCTTGAGAGAGAGCGACTGGTCCTCCTCCTCCGCTGAGGAGATGGAGAGCGACGGGACCTTGGAAAGAAAACATCTTTAATTGAGCTAATTTGCTTTTTATGAGGCAACAACGATCAGTTCCTAACACACATTGATGTAAAACTAGTTTGGTACCGTCTGATCTTACGTCAGCTGACTTCACCACTGAAGAACATCACTCGCTTCCCATTTTCAACTCAAGAGTTTCACATTTGGAACTGTGGGTAAATACTGTCTTTTAAGAACCATGTAGCTACTATTGTAACCATGACAACCATACAAAGCTAAACATAAGGAGGAGTTGTCAACGCTGACAGCTATCTGAGCCGGTCAGTGACGATTCACTGTGTCTTTGACCCAAACACATGAAGGATGGCGCCCAGGTGGAAAAACACCAGAGTTACCCTTTAATAACAACCAGCATATATACAGGCAGGTTCTCATCTTACCTGCCTGGGGGGCTGCGCCTCCTCAGGGGTCTGGATGTAGATATGCTGCGCCTCCTCAAGGGTCTGGAAGTGGATCTACTGCGCCTCCTCAGGGGTCTGGACGTGTGGATCTGCTGCGCCTCCTAAAGGGCCTGGATGTGGATCTGCTGCGCCTCCTCAGGGGTCTGGACATGGATCTGCTGCGCCTCCTCAGGGGCCTGGAAGTGGATCTGCTTCTCCTGGAGGCCCGCTCACGTTCTCTGTCTCTCTCCCTCATCCGGTCCGAGAAGGCTGGAGGAGGAGACGCTCTCCTTGATCTGGGGGCGGGTTCCTGGTACTGCCTTGGTGGAGTGCAACGAGTTGGGGAGGCAGTGGAGGTTTTCCGGGGTGGAGATCCTGACCTCTTGGTTAAGGGGCTAGACTTTGTGGCCTTTTGGGCCACGTCCCTATCCCTCCTTCTCTCCCGTTCCCCATCTTTGGCCTCCACCCTCGTCCTCTCTGCTCTGATTTGGATTGGAGAAAAGCTGCTGCTGCCTCTGTCCACTCTGTTGGCAGGTGAAGGAGGTGGAGACGGGCTGTCAGTCTGTGTGGGGCTGTATCGCTCCTGGCCTTTTGTTCGAGGCGGGTAATTCTCTGCTGGCACTCTGTGAGGAGGTCTCTCCCTCTCAGGTGGTGCATGTATGCCTCCCCCACCTCCTCTCTCCCTCTGGGATCTTCTGGGTCCGTCGCCCTCAGAGGCGGAGCTTTCCTTTTTACCATTGGCTATATACCTTTGAACTGCAGCCCCGATGGCTGATGGTGCACGTTGTGCGGGGCTTTTTTCCTTCCCTTCAGCCTTCTTTGTTTTGACCTGATCTTCTGAGGATGTGGATGAAGAAGATGAAGATGAAGAAGAGGAGGAGGAAGAGGAAGAATCACTGTCACTATCGCTGCTACTGCTGCCACTGCTGCTACCGCTGCTACTGCTGCTGCTGCGCTGTCTTCCTTTCTCAGAAGGTTTGTCCTTCCTCTGAGGGCTTCTCGTCTTCTCCTGCCTCCCGCTCACTTCTGTTCTTTCACTCCTGCTTTTCTCCGCAGGTTTTGATTCATCTCGCCTATTTTCTGCAGATGCCTTGAGAGCCTCATCTCTCTTTCTGCTCCCTTCCAGGCCTTGCTCTCTTTCTTCCCTCAGCTTGCTCAGATCCCTCTCTTTCGCACTCTCGCCATCTTTTTCTCTTCGTCTCTCGTCCTCCCTCTCTCTTTGACGCCCGTTGGTGACAGGGGAACAAGAGACAGGTGACGGGGAATTGCGTGGTTGGTTTCCATCTCTCCTCCTGTCATTTTTCTGTTTTGGTGGGGAAGCCTCTCTCTCCAGTCTCCTACCAGACTCTTTCTTTTTGTCCCCATCAGATGGAGCATCTGGCTGCACATCTCTTTCTGCTCTGCGCTCCCTCTCTCCACTCCTCTCTCCTCTGGTCCTCTCTCTCTCACGGGGAGGTGAGGGGGACGAGGAGTCATTTCTCCTCCTTGTGTCCCGCTTATTCTTCTCTTTCTCACGTTCAGCGTCTCTGCTCATTTCCCTCCTGGTCTCCTGTTTAGGAGGAGGAGGAGAAGGTGAAGAGGAGTCATGTCTGACGCCAATAGGAATCCTCTCTTTTCGTTTGTCTTTTTCCCTCTTTTCTCTGCTGAAAGAACGGCTCCCTTTCTCCACATCTTTGCTCCTCCCTTTCTCCACCTCTTTGCTCCCACCTTTCTCCATGTCTTTGCTCCCCGAGCGCCTCCCTTTCTCCACGTCTCTGCTCCCTGAACGGATCATTGGCTTGTGTCTACTTAGAGATCGCCTTCCCTTTTCTTTCTCCATCACCCTGCTTCTGGAGCGCCTGCCTCTCGGTTTCTCTTTGTCTTTGCTTCCTGAAGAGCCTTTGTCCTTCTCTTTTTCTTGACTCCCTGATCGCCTTCCTTTCTCCATCCCTCTGCTTCTGGAGCGCCTCCCTTTGTCCTTCTCCCTGCTTCTTGAACGTCTGCCCGTCTCTGTCTGCAAAGGTGGAGAAGGTGATGAAGAGTCATGTCTCCTGGTGGAGGTCTTGTCTGTCGCGCGTGTCCGCTCTTTCTCTCTCTCAACATTTGGCGCCCTCTAGACGACAGAGGAAACATTTGTGGGTTTAATATTAAAGTGTGAACATGAGAAACGTGTTCTTAGGCCAGCAGCCTGATCCTCACCACTTCACCCCCGATGCGATGTGGCCGTTGCTCTTTGTAGCTCCGTGTCCTCCTCTCTGGCGACCTGCCCTGCCTTCCTTCATGAGCAGTTTGCAACACCTGGTCCTGTTGTCTCGACCTTTGTGGTGCTGGAGAGTCGCTGTTGAAAGAAAGACGGAAGGACTTAAGAGAGAGCGACGCAGGACACAGAGGGGTGGAACGAAACGACGCATCTACAGATGAACATCCACTATGTCGTCTTCGGCATGGACGCACACACATTACAGAAACATGCTTCATTATCACTATGACTGGGATGAACCACTGGACGCTGACCAACTACTTGAGACATGTAGTAGAACCGACACTGTTCCTCATCTCCCACCTGTGAGCGGAGCTGGAGGAGACGCTCCTGTGTCGCACCACCTTCGCCTTCAGAGGACTTGTGCTTTCCCTCTTCTTTGTTTTCTTCTTCTTTTGCTTCTCGTCTGAGGAACTTTGGCTGAGTGATGAAGAGATTTATGAAGAGATAAAAGTTCCGCTGACAGTAAGAGAAAGACATGTACCGTACTTTTCGCACTATAAGCCGCACCGGACTATAAGCCGCGTTTTTTTAATGTTTAATTACCGTTATTAAGTCTTCAACTGTTACCATTTAGCAATAGTAGCTACAAAACATGTACTATGCTGTGTAAACTGGACTGTATCACATAGCGTTTCAGACACACAAACTTTTAAACTTTCTAATTTAACCGGCGGCTCCCAGCCACGTACCGGCAGCGATCTACTGCCAGATTGACTGCCTTTAATTTACAAGCTGCATCAGATGCATTTCTACGGTTGTTTTCCATAATGACGATGTCTCACAAACTGTCGCGCTCTCGTAATGACCGTCTGTCTCGCTGTCCTTCTGTCTCTCTTACCACTCGCGGTTCCACTTTTACTTTAGCGCTGTTTTCCGCCTCCGGAGGACTGTAACCAGTAAAATCCATAGATTTGGGATTTCCCCGATCGGCCGTTAGCGGTAAAAATCCGTAGATTAGCGCACCGTTATATAAACAGCAGGGTCGCAAAATGCGGTAAAAAGTAGCGGCTTGTAGTCCGAAAAGTACGGTAAATGGATTTAAAAACTACCTGTCGTCTTCTTCTTCGTCCTCTGATGCCTCACTGAAAGTCAAAGTTTAATGTTAACAATCAGTCAACATTCACACATGGAATCATGAAGTGAGGATAAGACAAACCGTTTCTTTTTCTTCTTTTTGGATTTCTTCTTCTCTCGGCGAGGAGATGAGGAGGAATCCTCCGAGCTGACGGCAAAGGGAACAATGAACCATCAGCTAGAGCCTTTCTATGCTGCTTCTGTCATTTCTGCTCTTATCAACTTCATTTTCTCACCTGTCCCTGTTCTTGTTCTTCTTCTTCTTCTTACGACTGCGTTTCTTTGGAGGGGAATCTGACTCGTCAGAATCTTCCACCAACCTGTGACAGCGAAGGCAACAAACCAGAAGTCAGGCGGACACACAACACTGGTTACTGTCACAGTGGGGTGTGACGGACTCATCCCCACACTACGTCCAACCGCGATGTTTACATGATGGATGATTTGAGACTCTCAGAGGAAGAAACAGGTTTATAATCTCGTAGAAAGCGGTTGAATTTTAAACTTTCCTACATCAGTGGATGTAACTCCGCCTCCTGTAGAGGCTGACACAGCCACCAACCTTAGTTCATTTCTGTAGGTTGTGATGATGGAACACCTCATGTGATCAATATACATCTCTGACAGAGTCAAACTTAACATTAGTATCTTTGTAGAGGCAGAAGTTATGGCACCTTAGAATATACATGTTAGCTAATAAAGTTGCAAGTGACTGCATGTACTGGTTGCAGTTGTGGAGTTGAATATAATGCAGAACTTCTGGACATTTCTTCTACTCACGTATATTTCTGCTGCTGCTGCCTCTCCCTCTCCAGCCGCTCCAGCTCCCTCTTCTCTTTCTCTTTCTCCTTGCGGTCGGCGTGGAATGACGAGCCATCCACGTAATCACTGGAGATTCCAAAAGCGGCGCGAAGACGGTCATTCTTCTGCTGGTTAGCCGCGGCCAGAGCGTGAGTTTCTGTCACGCTGGCGTTAGAAAAAAACAGAGAGCTTTGTATTACTGACAGTCTTGACCAGAGAGATGCTCCGGGTACCAGCACAACATCTCATGAAGGTTTTAGAAATTACTCCATGAATCATTATATTATTCAAATTAGAAACTGCATGCAGGTTCAAAATAACAAGGTTGTTATTGTTGTAATTGGAGCATCCTGAATTGTCCGGTTGCTACTTACGTGGGTCTCTCAGCACTGGCGGGAGCAGGCTCCTGCTTCTCCTGCAGCATCATGCGGAAACTGTTCACCTTTTCGTCGATCTCCTCAGCAGAATACCTGACCGTCCAATCAGAGAGAGTATTTCACACTGCACAAATGCTACTACGACAACCTAGCTGCTCTTTTACTGGAGCAAGTTCATGTTTGCTAACAACCTGGTGCATCACTTGGTAAAAACAGACAGCTTTGGTACCACCAACAAGGGTTGGTGGTACCAATCTCCATCTTTGTAACAGATCAATAAATTCTGAAATGTATTTGTAGTTGCAGGCCTTGATAATGAAATGATCGTTCTGACGTCCCCAGTGAATGCCTGATGTAAACACTATTTCTCACCCTTGCTCCTCCATCATGTCCTGCAGCTCAGCACACTTGACCTCCAGCTGCCTCTTCCGCTGGTGCTCCAGGATCTCAGCGTTGGGTTGCCTGTTGAGCTGACTCTCCAGCCTCTCCCGGTCCTTCTCATCCCGCTCGCCGCCACGTTCATCCCGTGGACGTTTGACCCGCACGCTCGACAGGTTGCGTTGCACGTAGCCATTTGTGCCGCTGCCCCGCGGAGTCGTCAGGCCAATCCCATTGTACATGGCTGTGAGAAGATAAAACGGAGATACAATGAGTTGTTGAGCCGAGACCTCTGTGATTCATCGGGACGAAAACTCAAGAGCATGAAATCAGAACCAACAAGGCGACACATTTTAACAAATCAAGAATACTCTGTTTTCAAGGAATTAGACATCCTTCTCAGTGAATGTCAGTAGAATTTTGAAATTTTCACTTTAACAGACGAGAGTGACTGACTTGATAGCCCGACATACGCAGGAGTTGCAAGAACTTAGCAGATCAGCAGCAGCACAGGCTTCTGCAGGGTACCAGTTTAAATTCATGCACAGGGCTGACAAAACCAATTGTTGGGTGACCTGCCCAATGTTTATTTGTCATCAATTGTGTCATATTGTTTTTGTGTCTGTTGCCCTTCCTCAGGTTTCCTATTGTAAATGGAGACTAGAGGTCACATTGTAAAATGATTTATTATACTGACTCGGCTTGTATTTCCAGCCTTAAACTGTATGAAGGTGTTTCAAGACATCAGCAACATCTTTAATTAGTTCCATGAAATCTCTGTAACATCACCACATCCACTAATAAGTTTCAGTGACAGAGCGGAAACGTCGTTGCTGAAATGCCTCTGGAACATTGTATGTGCCTCATGTCAAATACATACATTTTTGTTAATATCTTTAAACGTATTCATCTATTACTTAAAGTTTATCGCGCTCTACACGTGCGCCAGATTAGGCCGTTTGCGACATCTGAACGCAAGATAGCACATTTAAGATGACTAAGGCTAACACAGACATACTAATTACAAACAGAGACTTGATATCTGGGACACTGACTTCTAAAATTGTCGGTACCCAATGTAATTTAGTAAGGAACACCGTGGACTTGTAAACCTCTTCAGGGCCCAACCACACTTCTGCGTAACGAACAATCACGTACGTGCTAGCCAGTCAGCTAGCAGATTTGCTACGTACCAGTGTTTTCTCCGGGAACGGAGAGAAAACGGCTCCGGAAGTGATTTAAAATTAGATGAGTATTGTTTTAAATCTGCCACCGACCTTCTAATTACTACTTCTGATAAAATTTCGAAAATACAGCTAAACCGCTGGTTAGCTCAATGCTAGCTGTTCCCGTCTAACAAACCAAAGGAGGGAGATAAAACCCAAGTGACGTAATTCGCGCGACACGCAGGTCTGAGGAGTGAAGATACGTTCATGTGTAGCCGTCTAAAGACCGATGCGTTCAAGTGTCGCAGGGCTTTTAGTCTAATTTAGGGTTTTGGTGTAGAAACAACAAACGAGAAGACAGGTTGACAATTTATTTTAGGACGGGTCAGTAATATAACAGTTGAACTGCAAGCTGTCTGATATATTCAGACTGTGAACTCACTGTGTAAACGCAACTGCAATTCTGTTCAATTCACCTTGCTAATCCTGAACACTGTCAGATACAGGAAATCTATAAATACAACAAAATTCTTTCCCCCATCCCTCTCCAGCAGGGAAGTCGTAGTGTACATGTCTCAATCTAACTACTATATGTTCCTCCTTTAGTAACGATGCACACGCTGATATGCAATAACACCGTTAAACGAGACGACATATAAACAGCTGGGAGATGATCCCACAACTGTAAACTAATTTGAAATATTTCAAGTAATAAATTAACCGTGGTATGTCTGATACGTGTCGTATAATGCTCTGTGCCACTGTGTTCGTTTAAAGGTCTGATCAAAAGAACTGAAACAAGCCAGTCATAGCCGTGTGTCTGCAACACTACATTCCCCATAATTCCACTGGTTAATTTCGACGCAAGCGTTTGAGATAAAAACTTCCTGCCAGCGTTCGACAGTTAGTGACGCCGCGGCTCTTTTCGGAGGAGGTGTGTGTGAGCAGCAGGGGCCGCTTGTTTAAAAAAATATAAATATAAACCTACGCTAATTCAGTAACGATGGCTGAGGGCGACAATAAAAGCGCAAATATGCTGGTGAGTATTAACATTGTTTATTTCCGGTGAATTTTAATAGGCTCTGGACGTTGTGTGTGTAAGAACAACGTTAGCGTTAGCATAGACTATCGCCGCTAATCTGATGTTGTTCACGCAGCTGAGTACGGCCTCTGTGGGTAGATTTTATGAATAAGCGTGAACTTTGAATCGTGAAGTGGCGAGCAATTTATCTACGAACCAAATGCGAGACCGAGCATTCCTTTAAATCTGCTGCTCGGTTGACGTTAGCTAGCGAGCTAGCTAGCTGCTCGGAGTCGTTTCATCTGTCACCTCACTAGCGGCTGCTAACGATTTAAGATGAACTCAAATACTCGCCGTTCACCTTCGACGTTATCTAATGCTACATGGTTACTGCTGATCAATTCTTCCATAGATCACATCCTATATATTTACATAGAGGAATAACGGAAGATGCAGATATGTTTTATTTGTAGTCAAATCGATAACATTCCTCTTTATTTAGACACGCCCCAAAAAAATACACCTACACATTTGAAATGTGAAGACAGCATTTTTACCAACCAGCAATTCTATTTCTTAGATACGTCGTTTAATCCAACAGGTAAATACCTTGAACAACAGTTAATCGATTATTGGAATGGTTTGTGATTGCTTTTATCACAAATTAAGTTAATTATTAGTCATTAATTATTTATTAGTTAATAATTAGTTTAAATCTCAGATTCTCTATGTAAGGTCATTTCACATGGAGTTAATGAGTGTTATCTAAAACGGACACGGTAGTGCAATAATTTCCCCTGTTGCTCAGCTGTACAGTTTGTCCCGGGAGGAAACTTTGTCCTCAATTTCAAAAAGATTCCTGTCATTTGAATTAGTGAAGCTGCTGCTTACAGATGGATTGCTCTTTAAAAGGGCTGATATGGCAGACATTTTTTACGTCATATACATAAGTAATACGTACAATTTGGTGCGCAGGCTCAGGAGACGGCCCAGCTTGAGGAGCAGCTGCAGGGCTGGGGCGAGGTGATCCTGGCAGGGGACCGTGTCCTGCGCTGGGAACAGCCTTGGTTCCCCGGAGTCCTGATGGGCGCCACCACCATGCTCTTCTTGTAAGTTTATTATACTGTTGAACACACCGCTGGGCACATATTTGGTATGGCAAACATTTCCTCCCTCTCTTCATAATGAGGCATCTCTAAGAGCACAGACATAATGCTGAGCTGCTCTACACGGGTTCTAAGTCTCACTAACCACTGCATGGAAGTGTCTTAAAACACTGATCCCATTCTTTTGAATAAAGCTTGAAGAAGGAAGCTTTGTAAATGGAAACCGATTAGATGGTGTTCAATGAGCTTAGGTTTAACATGCCAGAGTAAATCTCTAACCCTCAAGAGGAAGAATCCAACACAAAGAGCAATAACGAACTGCTTTCTGTTAAATCTGCCTTTGTTGTCATATTTCATTCCTTTTTAAAGGATGCACTCTTTATCTCCGCTCCAGTCAGAACTGCAGGGCCTTTTATTTTGTCCTTGTCCGTTGGTTTTATATTTATTACCACTCCACCAAACAAGGAGACGTTTCTCTCAGGTCATGCCTGATTTAAAATGTTCTTAGTTTCAATGGGACCCAAAGTGAAACAGTTTGGTTACTCTGACCAGCTGCTGTGTCTTCCTCTCTCCAGGATGATCTACTACTTGGACCCATCAGTGCTGACTGGGCTTTCCTGTACCGTCATGCTGCTCTGCCTGGCCGACTACCTGGTGCCCACCCTTGCACCCAGAGTCTTCGGTTCCAATAAATGGTGAGAGCCTCCACATGAAAGAACTTTAAGCACAAGTGACCAACAATAAAGAGCTACAGATGCTGCTGCAGGTGCAAAAATCCAGATGAGAGTACAGAAATAAAATGACAGTAAAATAAAATATCTCAAAAGCAAACAGATGTGGAAAGAATATGATCTCCACAGAGGCTGCATCACCAAACACTCCCTCTGAGGAGCACGCCATGCGTAGGCCCATGAAACATTGTTCTGTTATTCATTGTCAGGTTTGTAATACAGAATAAGGAAAATAATATCAAAGTTTCGAAAAATGAGTTCTCTCGTCACCTGAAACCAGCCTCTTACCGCCACATGGATCTTTGACATTACGGAAAGACCTGTTGACTCAGCTGTGTATTGCTGAGAAGAACCGGACACCCAGGACAGGATCGAGTAACGGAATGCAGTTGACAGTCTGTGTCGGACGTCTGTCCCCGCCAGACGCCTTCAGCCTCTCATTATATAACCCTGCATCAGCAGAGTGTGGCTGCTCATTCTGCAGGCTGAGGCAGCAGCAAGGAAATGCCCTGAGAAGTGTTGCCTTAACACTTGTTAGGAGTTTTCTACATGCTGCACTTTGTATTCATTGGACTCCAGCTGGTTAGAAGCCCCAGCCATCTTACGATGTATAATTATGGAGGAAATGGACTCCATCTCACCGTCCCGGTTTGAGTTAGTGTTTTTAGATTCAGGCCAAGAAGGTGTAGTTATTGATCTGATGGAGTCCTTCAGATGATCCTGTGAAGCTGCGTCGCTGCTTCCTCCCTGTGCGGGTCCGCTGTCTGGTCATGGCCCCCGTTTGGCTTCCTGACAACAACTGAAATAGGCAGTGATGGCTAAGCAGAATGAGAAAGCCACTTCTCCCAGCTGCTTCCTTTCCTCCTCCCTCGCTTGCGGTTTGTCTTACAGCCCTTTTAATATTCAAACTGAGGAGAAGAGAGGCAGAACAGGAGGCCACTGCTTGGTCCGGTCTTCATCACATCTTTGTTAAATAGATTTCTCTAAAGAAAATGATGAGAACTACTTCCATTGTTGATTAATTTGTGTGATTCTTCAGATGATTGTTTGGTCTGTAATATGTCGGGCGGTATGAAATATCCCAAATTCGTTTTTTCCACTTTGTTAAAGTGAAAACAAGAAGAATCTGCAGTCATAGTGGATGAGTGAACTATATATGATAGAAATGATATGTTGGTAGTAGAAGAGAACGATGGGGTCAAACCACACTGAGCTCATCAGCTTCCTCTTGATGACTGTTCAATATCAGCTTTAACTGAATGTCTGTCTGAGGGGATCTCAGTTAGTTCTGTGTTCTTCATCACATCCTTGTCCTGACTCCTCCTCTGCAGGACCACCGAGCAGCAGCAGCGTTTCCATGAGATCTGTGGTAACCTGGTGAAGACGCAGCGCCGGGTCGTGGGTTGGTGGAAACGCCTCTGTGCCCTCAAGGAGGAGAAACCAAAAATGGTAAAATTGAAATGTCTACACACGTACACAAAGAAACCTGTCAGTGAAAGCTTTTCATTACACTCAAAGGACGTGAACCCTGCAGGACAAACAGCTAGTACTTCCATGCTGCAGTACTAACTGCAGCATGGAAGTACTAGCTGCATTAAATGGAGCCTTGTCTGTTTGTTACAATGGTGATCTCTCTCTCTGTGCTCCAGATAAAAATATCCTCAGCTGATTTGGCTTTGCTGCTCCACTTAGCAGACTTCAAACTGGGTTAGAGGCTGTTAACCAGGTTTCTCACAGTAACGACTAACGACCTCGAGAGGCTCTCAATCTGATCAGCCATCGATTCAAAAATCTCTTTGTTGATACGTTCAAAAGGATGATTGAACCAGCTTCATACTCATTACATGATGTCCTGTGTGCGGTCAAGATGTCGGTGTGTGTGTGTATGTGGGGAGCAGCTGAACAGCTGTGAGTTGACTGTAACGTGACCTTCATGATCTCTGCAGTACTTTGCCTCAGTGATCAGCAGCCTGTTGGCGGTGGCCTGGATCGGACAGCAGGTGCACAACCTGTTCCTCACCTACCTGATCGGTGAGTTATTACAACCACAGCCTGACTCCATAAACATGCTTAAGACTGAGAAAATCAAATCACAATTGGCAAGTATTTAGTATTTAACACGGGGGCCCTTAATACTCTAGTGTAGTTGAGCAGAGTGTACAGGATGTTTTACAGTTGAGTAGTGGACCGGTCACCTGAATCTCTGGACACTAATGCTGCATTCTGAGCATCAGACCTCCATTAGTCACAGTGGTGAAATTGTCTTTTTGAACACGTTTTTTACCTTCTAGACAGCGTAAACAGCTCAGATGTTCTGCAGTCATTATTGTACCATTAGTAATCTGCCTCCTCGCTCGCCCAACTTTGCTTGTCAGGAAGCGTTGCTTTGTCTTTGTCAGCTGCTGCAAACGTCGTTGCTGGTCAGTTTTGCGTCTGCTAGTTGTTGATATGAAAGCACAAAGTGTTTTCAACAGGTTGTCTGCTGCCTGCAGTACTTTACTGTACGTCATTACTCTGGAGTTAAAAATCTGCAGTGCCTTTGTGGCACGCTGCCTTCCCTGATCACATGACCTCTGCCTATCTTCACCAGGCCTCCTGGTACTGTGACTCAGACTCGAGACGACACTGTAACAATAACCCTATTCAGACTGAGTTGTTATTTAATGTATTAATTATATAACCTTCAGGGGAAGTTGATCATGAGTCTGTACTGCAGAATGTGAGGACTAGTAGTAAGCAGACAAACCCTCCTGTCGGTCTCAAAGCTGCACGGCGTCTCAGATGAACTGACGGATGATGAATCAGCTGTCTGTCAGTTAAATAAGCTGTGACTTGCAAAGAATTCATTGGGAGTAAAACTGATTTAAACTGAGTTCAGAGGCACATGACTGAAGCAGTCGGTTCACTTGCTGCTTCCAAGCTGCCAGGAATTAACTTGTGTATTTTAGTTTGTAAATCAGAAGTTTCTGCCCGTTAAATCAGTTGTTGGGTGATTGTTATGGTGTTTAAGTGGATATGAGCTTCCTGTTGGTGTTAAACATTACTGGATCAAGTGAAGAATAAAAACAAACCTCATTTTTAGTTTACTTGTAAATCTTCGAAGGGTTGCAGGTTCTTTAAGGTTTGTAAGTCCGGCTCCAGCTGATTGTTTCCTGACTTCATGAAGCTTTATTTAAACGTCTTTTCCAAAGACTGAGCAGGACATCTCGTTTCTATATTTTAAATATGTTCTACACTTTCCAACCAGAGGTCCTCTGGTTGTAATATCGGTCTGCCCTCTGACATTATCTTTGTGCTCCTTTCTTCAACCCCAGTGAGCTTCCTGCTGCTTCTGCCCGGCCTGAACCAGCACGGTGTCATCACCAAGTACGCCTCCATGGCCAAGAGGGAGATCAACAAACTGCTCAAACAGAAGGAGAAGAAGAACGAGTAGAAGACTGTGCGGACGAAGATGCTGAATCTCTGAACGTTGAAGCTAAACACAGAACAGAAGGTGGAAGGAAGGAAGTTGTTTGAAATAGAGAAGGAAAATGTTTCCTACATCTGCCACAAACACACTTTGTTTTTTTTAAATTTTCACACATTGCATAAGTTCTATTCCTCCTCCCTTTTGACATTTCAACAGCACTTGATATTTTCTTTTGAATGAATCTGCCATGCATGCAGCCGCCACATGAACGTTATCTGATGTTGACACAGACACTCGACACAAAGGTGATCTTAGTTTAGGTGTGCTTCGTTATCAGGGGTCAGTCAAGCTTCTACGCCATTCCCTCGACTTAAAGTGACTACTGAGCAGTTGTTGTAGCATTTTTCTTTCAGGGTGAATCATATCTCAGAACAACAGGCCATGTGAGTTTGTTTTTTTTGTTCTTCTCTGGTTTGGTTGTATTTAAATAAAACGCTGAAAACAAAACTGGACTCAAAGCAGAGCTCGCCAGGAGTGAAACTGTAGATACAAGCCTGCTGCCGTACCGCCGATAGCTCGACTCTTAGCTCTTAAACGAAGCCCACAGTGGAACACTGGTGTGGCGTTTCTCTGTAAATAGGCCCGCCCCTCGCTCTGTCCCTGTCCGTCATCCTTTCTCTTATTTATGTGTCCTTTCCTGCTCCGTCTCCTCAGTTCTGGTCTGATCACTGTCTTTCATTTCATCGTGTTTACTGGACATCTTTATGAAAATGAATAAAGTTTGATTTTAAATCACTTCCTGGTCCTCTGCTGCTTATTTAACCTCCAACAGTGGGAGTATGTTCGTGGCTGATTACCAGCTCGGTTACACAAGAACCTGTTAGTGTGTGAATCATTCGCTTCCCAGGAACGTTATAAAAACAATTCAGGAACAGTTGCAGTGATATTTTGGATCTATTGCAGGTCCTGATAAGTTGAATACTTCAGAGTGGGGGAGTAAGAGCGACGTCTTTATGTACCAGTGACCCACATCCTCTTCAACATGCACACCTGAGATTATCGGGACATTGAAGTATCAATACAACAAGGTATTCTATTGAAAGTAAAAGTTCTGCACAAAAAATGTTTAAGTAAACTTCTGTATTATCTCATAGTTTTGTTCCCAAGTAGCGTGCAACTAATTTTTTCCTGCAGAGACGTAGTTTTAATACCTGTTCTTCAAGAAAGACTAATGGTGACATAACATACTGACTCAGCTACATACACACACACACTCACACACTCTTCATGAATGCTGTTGAATTCAGTACTTTACACGAGTTACAGAAAATAAGAACAGCTGTCCATACAGAGCATGTACAACACATGCAGACAGAAAGAAATACTGAAACAATACAAATAAATTCAGTCCACACATGTGACCTCTTTAATCTTGGGCATGTTTTGGAACTAAGATTTCAGACTTGGAGCATAGATATCTGGATTCCCTGCCTACAAGGACATTGTAAGGTCAAATAAACCAGCTCCAGAAGTTTGTAATTCACTTCAAAGCAGAATAATGAAGTGGGTCAAGCTTGACCAAAGCAAGCTCATCTATAAATGGTATCACTGTAGTCTACAAGTGATTTTATTAAGTGTTATTATTTCATAAATAGTATTGCATCTTCTTCTTGTGAACGCAGTTGAGTCAGAGATGGTTTAGAGTAATTCAATTATATTATTATTGTTATAAAGCATCGTCAGTACAGGAGGCCTCCCTCAGCGCGCCCCCTGCGTTGTTTGGCAGAACTGCAGAACTGCGGGCCGCCCCCGTATTGATCTGCCTCATTGCTTCGATCCGTCCGTCAACAACACTGGCTGATCGGTTTTCTTTACCGTTTCTTTTTCTTCCAAATGACGTCCAACGGTAAGAAAAGCACCGTTATATCTTCAGTTTTTGTCCAACAGCGAAGGTCAAAAAGCAAGCTAGCCATCGTTAAAAATACCTCTCAAAGATGTGACGTCAGTCGGCGACTAGTTAATGACAGATGCTAGTTAATAGATGTTAGCACTGAATGTGTTATAGACTAGTAACTAATTAGCTTGTAACTGATATGTTCAAATCGTCACACAATAACGTGACATATGTATCTATTTTTTAAAACCTGTCATCGCAAGGGACATTATGTGACGAGGGAACAGAATTGGACATAACACCGGGTAGCTAACACCGACGAATGTGTTGTTATCGTGTTTGGCTAGCACTTAGCTAACAGAGTCTCCTGCGTTTGCTGACCCAGTTTCAGTTTACAGACTGCAGGTTCGCTTCGGGACGTGATCTAGTCCATCAGGTTTTATTTGAATGTGTGAAACATCACGTTTAAACGACGTTTTCAAGTGTAACAACTGCAGCGATCGACAGCTGATTTCATCATTAAATGTTTCCTGTGCATCAATGCAAGTGAGATTTTCTGCACTGTTTTGAATATATTTGACATCTGACAAGTTATTTGAATAAAACACTAATAGTTAGTTGCACTAGTGGTTGATATCGATAGTTGGAGAGCAGGTTGCCTCCTGTCACACGTCACACTTTCTTTTTTATTTTTACAATAATATTCCTGTTTTATTTATGATGAATGAAGTGTTTGATCTGGTGACATATTTAATAACTAGTTCATGTTATTTACCTTGTAGATTATTCCCAGCCGTCTGCTCAGGGGTAAGTAAACTGATCGTCAATCATAAAGATTTCTACTTGAGTGTACAAGTCCATTACTTGTGGAGATAAGAGGAGGCAGATATGTTGTCATGATTGCAGAAGGAGGACATGTTCAACATATTTTCTACTGGAGCTTATCAGAACACTGCCCTTTTATTAGCACTATTATTAGCACACTAGTAGCACTGTTTATGTTTGGGACACGAGTGTTTTTAACCTCTCGCAGCTATGGATCCTACGGTGGGGGAGGCGGAGGCGGTAACCAGGGCTATGGCTTGTCATCAGGGCAGAGTTATGGAGGATACAGCCAGAGCTCTGACAGCTGCCCGGGCTCTTACAACCAGGGAGGATACGGCAGCTATGGTCAACCTCAGTCAGGTAGAAGACGTGCCTCTGCAGTCACAGACGTGCTGTAGATACCTTTGATTCAATCTATGGTCTCCTCCCTCTTTTCCCAGGAGGCTATGGCTCTCCCCCTTCTAACCAGGGTGGAGGTGGATATAATCCCTCCAGCGGGGGCTACAGCTCTGGAGGCTACAGCAGCAGCGACCAGGCGTCCAGTCTAAGCTACAGCCAGTCGTCGTCATTCTCTGGTTACAGCCAGCAACAGCCTCCATCCTCGTCCCCTGCAGGGTAAGACGGCACCAGCCACATGGTCTTATGGCAAAACACCAACTGCTTTACGGGAACAGAAGTAAATATCCTGGAGGGAAGTGATGGTGCTGAGGGCGAATTAATTGAGTTGTCAGTCAAACCACCCATCTGTTCTGTTGTGGTGCGTGAAGCAGGACAGCAGCACAAAGCTAACAGGAGACTAGAAGGTTGATTTAGAGGAGCAGCGGTGTTTGAGTGCAGTGTAGAAAACACAGAAGATAATCTGTGACGTGCTGGTCAGTATTCAATGTTTCTCTTCTCTCCTCCACCCGCAGCTTTGAAGGTAACCTGCAGGCCTCCGCTTACAACCAGCCAACGAGTGGTGGAAAGAGCAGCTGCTGCTCCTACGGGGCCAGTGGAGGTCAGACTGGTGGCTATGGGGGCGGTGGGAGCCCACCACCACCCCATCATGGAGGAGGTCGCTACAGCCAGTCTCCAAGCTACAACCCCCCCCCTCCACAGACCCAGTACGGTCAAGGTGAGTGAGGGGGGTACCTTTGTATAGATGATGATCTGAACAAGAGGCAGACGTTCAAGAGCTGCATCATCCAACATGTGTTTCTCAACCCATCAAGGATACGGAGACGACAGCCCACCTATGAGCGGAGGAGGAGGTGGAGGGTACGGTGGTCCAGAGGGAAGTTACGGAGGTCAGGATGGCCACAGGGGCCGTGGGGGCGGATTTGCAGGGCGCGGTGGGGGTGGATATGATCGCGGTTTTGACCGAGGTGGCCGAGGGGGACCCAGAGGAAGAGGAGGCATGGGGTAAGTGTTTAAAAACCCCGTTGTCTGTCCTGCCTCAGGATGTCCGAGTGTACTGGTGCATCAGCACTGTTTTCTCAGCTTTGGGTTCATGTGACAAGACAAGGACAGATGCTGCTGTTCAACATCTGAAGCCACATGACGAGTTCCTCTGGTCTCGCTAAACCTCCACAAAGCGACTCATCAGGTTTCAGTGATGACTGCACAAATCATAAAAATAGAAAGAAACACAGAAGATAATCATCATCCGTACAAAGAGTATCTGCATCACACTGCCGCGCTGGTTCTGTGTCCGCTGGAGGTCTGTGATACAGCAGAGTGTGGTTCTGATCCGACAGTCACTTAGACCTGCTAACATCTGGCTCCTGTCGCCGCTCAGCAGCAAACACAAACTTATCTGCCCCATCGTTTGTGTTGCAGCTGTTCTGCAGTTATTAATATATAATTAATGATTCTGATCCCTATAAAACGTTTCGACTCCCCCGTGTGGGGAAACCGTCCCCAGGTTGTAAAGTTACCCATCACAGTGTGACGCCACTGAAACGGGACAGAAGATGAAGTCACTTCCTGCTGGAGTCACATTAAACATGATAAAGATCATCTTGCTGTTCACGTGTAAAACACAGTTGTCCCAGAACAACAACAAGGTAGAGGAGACTACAGGTCAAAGTATGACATCATAGTGTATTTGGGTTTGAGTCCACTTCGCTGGGCTCTTTAAGGTAACGCTGGTCAGAGGAGTGATTCATGTGCTACAACAAGAACTGGGATGAATCATCTCACTGGGTCCACTCCTCTTTTGTTAAAGACTCGACCCACGTAGCAGAGAGCTGAAGTAGAACCATCAACAGACTCGTGTAACAAAAAGGAAGTATTGATCAATACGATGTCATTAAAAAAAATACAATATTTAACACAAAGAAACGTTAATGCAGAACAGAGTAAAGATCACAGGTTGACAATGTTTGAAGCTCAGAATCCCTGAACTCACACAACAAGTTACAGCTGAGGAAACGATTCATTCACCATGTGAACTAATGAGATGGATCTGTGTGACACGAGAGAAGGGAATCATGGTAAAGATGCAGAGAACTAGATGTGAGTGAATCACACTGACCTGCCTGACCTGAGGTGGGATCATAAAAGCAGAATTAATATGGTAAGTGGATGTTTTTGTTGTCTTCACAGAGGCTGCATACGTAATTAATGAAAGACAAATGTGTTGTCCATTTCACTCTGTGTGTTCCTCATCCATCACGGACTACAGTTCCTTACATCACAGCGTTAAGAGCTCAGCCTCGTCCTCGCCGCCTCCCGACGCAGGCAGGAAACACACCAAACATGTGTGTCACACATCAGCTGATCTCCGTCTGATGATTCGGTTGGTCTCCGTGAACTGGAACATTACAGTTCTGTGTTTTTGTTGGAGGTTTCGGGAAGAGAATGGAGGAACATTTTTATGTTTCCAGGACAGGAAGTCCTGCTGAGATGAGGTTGAACTCAGTGAGAAGTTTCATATCTCATAACGACACATTGACATCTTATTATATTTTAGATTTTTAACCTAACGGACTATTACGACATTCAAAAAGATTTTTTCTATCTGTTTAAATGATAAATGTGGTGACGTTCTTCAGTCAACAAATCCCATATAAAGACTGAAGCCAACAGTGGATTCATTCGTCACGTCATGAAAAAGGTTGTTTGTGTTGTAAACGCACATAATTTCACCTGAAAATAAATATCTTCTTTTTTGAAGAACAAAGCCCATCATCATCCTCATGTGAACTTCTCAGCAGCTGTCAATCATGACGTCACTTCCCCCTTTTACAGCATCAAATAACTACCGGTAATTCAAACAAACATCAGTGTGATAAGAAACTACCTGAAGGGACATTTATCTGACCTGAACTTGAGTTTCCTGAACACATAGCTAACATGGAGGGGCGGGGCTTATCAGCGGTACTTCAACCAGCCACCAGGGGGCGGGGCTTATCCGCTGTACTTCAACCAGGGGGCGTGGCCTATCAGCTGCATTTCAGCCAGCCACCAGGGGGCGGGGCTTATCAGCTGTATTTCAACCAGGGGGCGGGGCCTATCAGCTGTATTTCAACCAGCCACCAGGGGTGTCCAGATCTGTTAGTGAGCTGATGTGGTGTCAGTCAGTTTTACACTTCGAATGATTAACAAGATAAAAGTTAAAACCTTGAACTTTTGTTCCGTATTAGTGATAGCCCCTAACCTGAGTGTCACTTCCTGCCGTGAGGGTGTGATGATCTAACTGACTGTCTCATACAACAACACTGGGGAGATATTTGTTCTGCTCTTCACTGGGATGGATTCATTGTTGGCTCTGGACTCATTATGGGATTTATTGAGAATGAGAGAAGTGAAGCACATCTTGTCTTTGTGTTTCCAATGATATTGAACAGTGGCCTCAACCCCGCCCACACTCTCACACGCCATCACCTTCACCTACTCTGTCACCTCCCAACCAGCCCTCATGTGTCATAAACTGCTTTAATCAATGTTTGAATCTTCTCCTAGGCTCTTATCTTCTCTCCTGGCTGGATTTGGGGAGTTGCAAAATGGGGGAAGTTCAGTCAGTTAATATTCTTGTTGTAGTCAAAGACAATGAAAACATAATGTATGAGGACGTTTAACAACCTGTAAGACACACTTCTTCTTTGGTTTGCTGCAGTTTAAGAGTTCAAACGTGGAGCACCAGCCGGGTCACTGGTGGGAACGTATCCATCAGGAATAAGACGAGTCGCACAAGTCCAATAGAGACTTGAACTTCTTTTCATATAAACTCTGTAAACTGGCCTCTTGTCCTCGAGGTAACTTCACACTATAAGAGGGGTCAGTAGGACAAAGCGTGGCTGGGGGGGTGGAGAGAGTGAAGGGCACCCACGACCCATTGAGAGAAATCGTTGTCAGCACCAGTCTTCAATGCGTGTCGTTGTTTTCTCTTCCTCTTCATCAGAATGGGCGATCGTGGAGGATTCAATAAGTTTGGTGGTAAGTGACAAGTAAGAAAACACTTTGAGGTTTGAGTATGACGAGTCAAAGCTGAGAGGATCAGTAGCATGACGTGGGCCAACAGCTCTCATAGACGTGTGTGTGATGTGTGAAACAGCTGATTGTTGTAAACATGCAGACGTGATGTGTTGGAGGGCCCCGGCAGGCGGACAGACATGAATGTGACAAGAGGTCAAACTAACCTGCTGCTCAGGTGTGACCTCACAGCTAAGAAACCTCAACGGGTCATTTGAACTTCAGAGATGTTTCAGGTGTTGAAGAGTCACCTGAAAGTTGAGGAGTGTTGTCAGAGGTGTGAAATGTCCAGCAGAGGTAGCTGTATGCTAACACTGGGGGTTGTTTCAGTTTCCTCACACGAGTCATGAAACCTGCAGCGTTCAATTCAACTGAACAAAAGACTCAAGAGAAGAAACACTGAGGGTACAAGTCCAACCTAAGGAGGAGGTGTGCTGGTTGTGTGTCTCATGTGATGTGGAGGGTTCAAACTGGTTTGATTGCATAACTGTGAAAGGTTCTCCAGTAACAGGAACTTGATGCTGTACATCGTGAACATTGTGGTTTCTCAACAACGTGGTTTTGAAAAAACGACCAGGTGGCTTCATTATATTATCTTTAACGATGTTGGTTGTATATATGATCCACCTGAGCACGTCACATCAGTGTCACGAGTCCAATCGTTCCTGCCGTTGGTCTCATATCTAGTTAACCTCATCAGCCAGCACTAATTACAGATTGAATAATTGTTTTCTAATGGTTGTAGCTGCAGTTCATCAGGTTGAAGCTGCTTCACAAGTCGATCCAGTTTAAGAATAGAAACACATCTTCTGTGAGACGTCTCATCGTGACTCTGGAAAGCTTCTGTGTCTCGTTCGGACTGTTGACTTGAGAAGTCCACAGATGTTCAGACAGATAACAGTTGACCGAACGTAGAGTAATGAACCTTCATCATTACGTGTCAGGGAGGCACCGAGGTTCCGTTTCAGAGGTGTTGGTCTGTTAGCAGGATAAAAACAACCAGGCTGAGTTTCACCAAACTTATCAGAGGGGTGAAACATGGACCAAAGAAGGAGCCATCAAACTCTGGTGCAGATCGGTTGAAGGTAACAAAATACAGGATTTATCTCCATGAGGTTTGGTGGAGGTCTCTGCTCTCAGAGTGCCCGTCTGTCAACAGGACGACACAAACACTATCTGCTCCTGAGTGGAACTACTGACGGAGGCTGACTGGAGAAGATGTGACGACACCTCCAGTCATTCAAAACAACACTGAGACATCCATCAAGTCTGTGGACAAACACTAGAGACTTTAGTGTTAATGGGCCACGTTCCAGATCTTATTTGTCTCTCAGCAGATATCGCTTTGTGAAAACATGGAGGCAGATTTCTAACACTTTTATAATCCAGACACATGTGATGGTGTTGGTGCAGGTAATAAAAGGGTAGAGGTCTAATATAAACACATTGAAACCCCATCATGTCCATTCTGATATGAAAAGAATCAGTCATTGTAATAAGTTGACATCCAGAGGTTTAATTACGTGACGTGAACCTTCACATAAAGTCGTCAGCAGCTGCCGGTCGGTTGCTTCCTGTTCACCAGGCAATCATTAAAGGATCATTGGTATGTTCACTATTCGGTTCCTGCCAAAAGGTTTTCACGGGTTCATTGTCTTCCTCACAGAAAGTAGTTGTGATGTGATTGAACAGCAGGAAGTGACTTCGTCATTTGTTTACCAGAAGGAACGTTTCCTCCAGTTCAGGTTCTGTGAAGAATCAGGCTGCTGTTGACTCATCATTCAGTGTTTCCTCAAAGAGCCGCCTGGACGCAGCTCACCAAACCTTTTCTCACTCCAACATTATTATTGAACGGTAAATGAAGAATCAAATGTCCTCCGACTGACAAGCCTGGTGTTTCTGTTCTGCAGGCACCAAACCGTGTGAACGAGGGAGCTGACCGAGGGTTGACTTGGTTCCAGCAGTTGTCAGATGATGAATTCACTCAGTAACAATCAGGGATTCACTGCAGAGCATCAAGTCAGTGGGAAGTGTCTCTGCTGGATCCAAAGCAACAGCTCCGAACAGCAAAATACTTCTGAGAAGTGTGTTTGTGGTTGTGAAGCGCAAAAGAAAAAGTGTTTCTCAACAATCGGGTCTGTTCCCTTGTTGTCGGGACTTGAAGGAGAATCTGAGCTTGTGTTGACCACAGTGTTGGAGCGCAGCGAGGCGACGCCCTCAGCTAACAGCTGGCTGTCCTGATATACACCACAGATTAAAGGAACTTCAATGAGAAGTAGTGATTGAAAGGAATGTGTAGATCACAGAATGAGTAGCTCCTCATCTGTTCCTTTACTCACCTGATGTGTTTCCTGTCCTCTGAAGGAGCCAGAGATCCGGGACACGGACACGGAGGACCGAGCTTCAGTAAGTCGAAGATTAAAGTACATTCATGTCATGAGAAGCTGTTCATGTCTCTTCGCTGTCTTCTCAGCATCTCTTCTTCATATCTCCCAACAGTGCCGGACCAGGACAACTCCGATAACAACACCATCTTTGTTCAAGGCCTTGGCGACGACTACACGGTCGAATCAGTGGCGGACTTCTTTAAACAGATCGGAATCATTAAGGTCAGTTGGTTAATCCAAGGTAATCTTTAATCTTTAGGTACGCTAGCTGTTAGCATTGAAAAAAACGCTGTGAATTCAGACGAAGAGATGACAAGACCGAGTCAGCACTGACCTGCTGCGGCTGAAACTTCAGTTCTTACCTTTAAATAACGTTACAAGTAGTGCGGTACTGTCTGTGCTGAACCCAACAGAATTGACTGACTGACATGTATTGCTTGATGTAGCGTTGAAATGTCTTTCCATTGGCCCATGCATGTCTCGGGAAGATGTTTAGATCAATGTCTCCAGGTCGGATTCTTTCTGTCTGACAGACAAAATCAAGTCAATTTGCAACTTATTCAAACTTCAGCTTTTTTGACAGTCACTCTCACTGACGAGCCGTTTTCCCAGCGGATTGTTTACCTTTGTGTCTTCTCTGTCCATCTGTCTGTCCTTCAGCTCAACAAGAAGACGGGCCTGCCGATGATCAACCTGTACACCGACAGGGAGACGGGCAAGCTGAAGGGGGAGGCCACGGTTTCCTTCGATGACCCGCCCTCGGCGAAGGCCGCGATCGACTGGTTTGATGGTCAGTGTTTTATCTTCATCAGGGCCGAACATGAACTCTGGATCCTTTCTAGAAGCTGGAGGCAGCTGATTCTGGGAAGAAGACGAGATGAGTCTCCGTCGTGAATGCAGTGTTTGTCCTCATTATTGTTTCTCCTGAAACTTCTGTGTGTCTCCAACAGGGAAGGACTTCAAAGGGAATCTCATCAAAGTTTCCTTTGCCACCCGAAGAGCCGACTTTGGAGGCCGGGGGGGCATGAGGGGGGGGCGAGGGCGAGGAGGTGAGGCCTCTTCTTTACTCCTCAGGTTTTCTTCAGGAGTGACTGTGTGAGACGTTTGCAGTAATCCAGTCTCCAGTTTCTCATGAGCTTGTAAATAATAATAAAGGTAATAATTTTCAAATTATTTTTAACTGATTCAAACCACCATTAACACCAGCAGAAAATGTTTACTGGAAGTATTCCACAGTTCAAGAGAGTTCAGTTTGGGGTCTATGAGCTGTACTGTCACCAGCCACCAGGGGGCGGTCAGGGTCTTCCAGCTTCACGGCCGCTGCCTCCATCCCTGCAGTTTGTGGTC
>CAAKHC010004963.1:15744-55118 GCA_901007825.1 Macroramphosus scolopax | reverse complement strand
CCACTGATAATAATTTCCCTGCTTGTTATGAACTTCCACGGGCCAGTTCACCATCAGCACTAATTAATACATGTGAGCACTCTGGGCACCGACCTTCTCTGTCGGACCGACTCGAGCCACAACAAAAATGGTTCAGGAACTTTTCAACCCTTAAACAAAATTATTAGGAGCATCTCTCTTATCAAACACTAGTCTCGTCTTTAGATGAAGGATATATCTTGTCAGCTGATCACATATTTCACATGTGTCTAAACGTTTCTCCTCAGGTTACGAGCTCTTTGCCCTCATCAGCCACATGGGGGCGTCCACGATGTCCGGCCACTATGTTTGTCATATCAAGAAGGAAGGAAGGTGAGTGAAACAGTAGAGATACAATATATGTTTTGTGTCTTATTGTTAAAACATGAGACACTTCACATATGCTATTCTCCTCTGCATGGATATGTTTTACTTTTCATAACGAACTTCTGAGGAAATATATTTTCCTGACATGACCTATCAGGGGTCCCGGAACAGAGCCCAAATTAAACTTCTTTCAAATTGCATAGGGTTTCTCTGCAGCTAAAGTGGTCCTGAATGAATTAAGCTTTTGCCACCAAAAGCCTAAAAATACATTATTAAAGGGGACATATTAGCCTCATATCCTTCTTTATGTTATCATTCTGCTCGAGTAGCTTTGCATGTTTTTGTACTTGCCCTCATCTGTCAGGAACAAGCTGTTTTAGCTCCTGTCTCCTTAAGGCTCACCTCCCTAAAAGCCCACTTAAGTTTGATTTGGCAGCTTTAGGAAGTCTGCTGAGGGGCAGCATCCCTGTGTTCTGTTTGTGTGTGAAACATGTCTTGACCTGATCTCGCTCGCTCCTTCAGCTCCTTCCCTTCGCACATCCGCCTCAAATGTTCCTCCTTCTTCGCAGGTGGGTGATTTACAACGACCACAAAGTGTGCTTGTCAGAAAGGCCTCCAAAAGACTTGGGCTACATCTACTTTTACCGTCGATTATCCAGCAGTTAGAGTTAGCGCCTTCCCCCTTAAAGAACCACTGTCTCTCCCCCAGAAGACTGGCAGACGACAATAATAACAGCCACAGTGGAAATAATGGAAATCACCTCTCAGACCAGCTGCTCGCCTTATCGTGATGTCATTCAGGATCAACCAGGATCACTGGTCAGAAAGGGAAAGCAATGTGCTTCTGTGCATTTGTGTTATGTTATGCTTTACATGTATATTTCAGTGTTTATGTTAAAAAAAGAAAAGGACATTTTCTCTTCAGTGTAAGTACAGAGGGACGTGTGCAATTTCTGGACTGCTCTGTGAACAACGTGATATCAAATCTGATTGTTCCCTCTCTTTGCCTTCAGTTACTGTGCTAGTAATTTCCACGTGGTACATTTTATAAATGTATATTGAAATGTCAGTGAAGTACTGCCAGTGCCTCACTGACGACCCTGAAACGCTCTGAAATTGCAACAACAAATTAGAATCACTGCTGCCGCTGGTTTTTGCATTTTTCTTTGAAACAGGAAAAACATGTTTTTCCATCTTCAGGCAAATGAAAGTAAATACAGAATTTAAAATGTTTGTGTAGAAACTGGACAAAGTTACTAACATATGCAAATATCAGACTGATGGAGAGCACGGAAATGGCAGTGAAGAAGCGTTTGGTAGACGTCTGTTAAATGTGCAGTATTACTGAATCGTGTCTCACCCCGACACGCTGTCACCTGGAGGGGAAGTACAAGTTTGTCACTTTTAATGAGAAACTTTCTGCACCGTCAGCAGTTACCAAGATAGAAGTATTTTCCTTTACTGAGAGCACTTTTTGGCTAAAACAAGTTTCTACTTTGCACCCGATGCACTCAAAGTGGACTTTTGGTTTCACCAGCTACAAGCATTGAATGTCATATCAAAAAATACAAGTTAATTTATTGCTGAACCACTTAATCCCTGACGTGTCCAGTAGTGGATTAAAGCAAGGTAGTATTGTTCACCTGTGCATATAATAAAATAAAATCACCTTATAAGTGATGTTGAAGTCCTCTGTACTGCCGGGAACCCCTTTCATAGCTCCAAATATTTTCATAGTAGGCAACACGTTTACGCTGCAGCTTGTCCAGTTTTGTTCCTTTAACTCTTTGACAGATGCAGACGATGGCTCAGCAATTCAAATGAACATTTTTCCTTCACCTGTTGTCGTTTTTTACAGGTCAGTTAATTCATTTAGGCATCTGAACTTTTTTTTTTTTTAATGTCTAAAGCAATATGCACTACAACCAAATCTACTCTCGGACCTACTGTATGATAAAAGCCTGTGCAGTCTTGTTCTATCACACACGGTGCCGTACTGAATGTCCAACAACGTGGTGCTCACCGCAGCCAAAACCTCCTCGTCAGCTTTAATACGCAGAAACCGCAGTGAAAGTAGACCCTTCGCTGGTAAGTTAAAATCAGAGGTGGGGACTTGAGTCACATGACTTGTGATGACTTCAGACTCCACTTGCTCTGTTAAAGATGATGCCGAACAAAATATCCTGCACATCAACTCTTCCTTAAAAAAAAGAAGCAACATTGTTAATAAAAAACAGGTAATTCAACAAATGTTTTTTAAAGAATTCATGGTATTTTTAAATGTAATATACTACTAATTATCACTGGCTTTGGAATTTTTTAATGGCATTACATCATAGGACCTGAAGCTCATCAGGACCTGTGACTTGCTGGAGACTTTAGACTTTCAAAACAATGACTTGATCCCATCTCTGGTTCTAAAGGCCTCATACTGGATGATCCACTGACCACGTACCCTCGCTACTCATCTCACTATGTTCATAATGTACTTGAATGTCAGATGTACGTGAACTTAGAGTGATCAACCAGCAACAACATCTCAAGTGAAAACTTGTTCGCTGCATTGATCGGTAATGTATTCTGTAACTTTATTCCAGTTTCGTGGTCTTGGTATTTGGCAATATACGCTTATGTTTTAAAGGGGAGTTCTGCTGAAAATAGACGTTCCCAATATAAATAAAATGTATCTGCAGCCAAAAAATGTATTTATGTAAGGTTTCATAAATATCAGTGTTGCAGAATAAATGAATGTTCCAGCAGTGATCCAGTTCAGCAGCACCGGCCTCGACTTCCCCGAGCAAAGCTTCAGTTATTACAATATACCTGGACCTCTCACGCTCATAGATAACTGCTGCGGTGGCGAAACTCTAAAAGCTCTCTCTATGCAAGTCTTGTGTTTCTGCTGTATTTCATTTATTACTATGTCAGACACCAAATGTTAACTCGAGATCCGATGTCACATCGACACTGCTCATCGTCAGTGGCTTGCTGACGAAGCTGTTGTAAAGCTCTTCAGTATCAAGTGGTGAATGTCTTTTAATATTCTGTGCGATTCGTTTCATCTCTCAGCACCTGGTTACGTTGTTGTCTTTGAATTTCTGTCTTTGTTTCAGCTTTCCCTCCAGCTTGGTCTCCTCCCTTCTTTTTCACCATGTTGTTAAAAAAAACGGTTCAATTTGTCTCTAAAAAAGACGTTTCTCTGTCACCACGTGTACTAAACATTGACATTTAGTCATTTGCATTGTACGATTGTACTCTGGTGAGTTGTATTCTCCAATCCATTTAAATAATTGTCAAAAAGATTCTTCACCTGATTTTACTCTGATGCCTTTTTGAGAACGAATTCGTGCCAATTCTGTAGTTTGCATTATATAGTTTTCCTGAGGGGATAATTTTGACTTTTGTAATGTATACGTTTATCCAAGTACGGCTTAGATGTCTGTGAATAGAGTCATGTCAGTATAACCAATGGCACTGTTTACTTCGGATGTTTGGATAATTTAATAAACACTTTTGTTGACACTTTACTCTGTTTGGGAATGAACGTCCGTCTCACAAGTGTACGACTTCTTCTTCTTCTTCTTCTTCTTCAGGATAAATAAGACACACAAGCATAGAATATATAACAAGAGTTTATTTTAAAAGACTACTTTCATATCGTAGGTTTTAAAGGTTCTAATGCTTTCCTTGTGATTATACAGGGAGAGTAATATGCATTATAGTGTTTCAATAAATGAATGTATATAAAGTATATAATTTCTAATTTCATCAAAATATCATTTTTATTCATACATGTGTGATGCATCGACAAACAAACTGGAACAAACTGCTTTTGTACACGTTAGTGAAGAAAGAAATGTACAGATGGTATCGAAAACCTTCAGGAACCCCGACCAATGAAGCTATTATCAACAGTTCATAAACGCTTTTTAAATTCCTTTAATAACTTATAAGACTGGGCTCATATGTAAACTGTCAATACCACAATCCCAAATAAATGTGATGCTTTATGAATATAAAGAATCAAAGTTCACAAAATGTATTAAATAAATGGAGCCATTCTGAAGTTGATAATTAAATGGATAAATATAGACAGCATACGGGAAATGATTATTTCATCCTGCTTTTTAGGAGCAGAGTGGATTACGGATGATTTTAATTCTTTAAAACAGTTTCTATTCCTGCATATGTGGAATAAATTATTTTTCTTTTCCAATGCTATTTATCTTCCAGCCAACAGGACAGATTGTTGCTCCAAGTCACTCGTTAAAATCCTGGAAAGACAAACGACCTCTTCAATAAACCTCTTAGGGAGGCCGGACGTTTGTTATAGACTTTTATTGATGTAAATATTTCATAAGGCCAAATCCACTTATGTAATTTGGTCCCACTTTGTGTGTCCATTTATAAAGCATTAAAGGTACAATTTGTAAAAAATCGGGACAAGCTGGTGCATAACCCCAGAAAGTTGGCTGGTTTGCAACTTTAAAAAGCATTTGGTAACAGCAGATATAGCTTTATTGGCTGGGGTTATTGTAAAGTGTTAGCAATACATTTGTAGAAGTCATAATTACAAAATTCCTACTGAACACAGCTATCATTAGCAAGTTGTAGCGATATACTGTCCGAGCCTTGCAAACTCGCTCGTTCTACGCAAGAAACAATAACTTGTGTCGTATATGTACTGAATCACAGATTTCAGTAGTGCATTGTAGAAATATTGTAAGGAAACTTCATAATATCTGTCATGTTTATACATTAGTGAGAGAGAAAAGGAAAGCAATTCCATGTGTTTCATGCATACAAATTAAAACAGCATTTAAAAAAAACAAAAAAAGTGTTGAGCATCTGGCATGCGATCAATCTGTTCCTCAGGAGCATGCGTCACGTAGGTTCACCTGAGAGGGTTAAGTAGTAGGTTCTAATGAAAATAGTCACTCAGCATCCTATCTCAATGCACTGCAGTTTGCAATTTAAGGTTTTCTTTAAAAAAATAAGTTAATTTCCAACACATCTACAGTATCTTGAAATGCAAAAAAAAAGAAGAAGCCGACAGCGTCATCAGAATATTTTTGTTGATTTTGTGACCCACAATTCCGACATCATGTTTTGAGTTTTGATCTACAGCAGATTATTACCACAGAAGGTAGCTGGGAGGATGTGTACATGTTTTTTAAAAATACTGGCCTGAACAATGATTTCCGTGTCCCTTAAATGCATCACTTAGGGAACTTGTACAAGAGAGAGGACAGTTGACAAAGGCTTGTATTGGACATGCTGAGACGCTCATCTGATACCCATGAAAACCCCTCAGAACAGTGGTCAACCTGCTGGCCCAGTGTGCCTGCAGCTGGCAGTATCAGCACACACACCTGAAGAGGCTGCGTGCGAGGCCAGTGGAAACAGACCTGGCTGAAACAGATGCGTGCAACCCAGAAGACTAATCACATCTATGATGGCATAGTTGCTTTGAGCTACTGGCTAACGTAGCACTAACCTTCTACTAACTAACATCTCACAAAGACGACGCCAACATGCTCAGCGAGGGAAATGCTTCACATTTTCACCTTCTCTGTTGACATTTTAGCACGCTTACATTCACCATATAGCACTGAGCACAATGTCGCCTACAGCCAAGGCTGATAGGAATATCATTAGCTCTGTGGATCATGTGGATTTGGTTTAAAATAATGTACATAATGTAATGTTAACAAGTTATTCAGTGGGGTAGCACTATCAGACTCCTGGATGTTTCCCGTTATATAACCGTAAACAAAGCCACACTGCCAAAAAATGTTTTTCATCACAATAAAATCTCTCTGGAATTGTATTAATTTGTGCATCCATCTCTGCTTTGGCCACATTGCCTTCGCTGTTGCACGGCACTGTGAGCCCCCTCTGAAGCAGATTGTTAGTGGCATGCACATATGTGCTGTGTCTTACTGGGCTCCTCGGCCTCCTTGATCTATTAAACATCACGGTCGGCCACAGACACCCTCTGCCAACGCATTCTTAAAGTATCGGTCAGCAGTCGCGACTCGTCTGCTTCAGCATTAAATGTTACCGGTTATGCGGAAAGTAGAACAAGTGCATCTAAGGTGAGTTTGAAAGAGAACATCTGCAGTGGACCGGTGAAATATAACTGATAGCAACGCTTGACGTACGGCAGTAAATTTGGTGGTTGCAAGACATATCGCTGCAGAACGGGGTTATAAAACATCAAGACTACACTTTCTGTATCTCCTGTTATCCAGAATCAGTTTTTATCTCCGGTTCTCCACCGGATTCTTAATGAAACACTTGTCGTTATGCAATGCTCGGAGCTTGGAAGATGAACGGCTCTGGTGCTGCTCTCTGGCTTCCCCTGATATCAATCTTTCAAAGTACAGAAACACCACTTTCTTGAGGTCCGCTGAGGCGGTTGGGGACAAACTGACAATGTAGAGTAGCAACATAAAACGTGACCTCTTGCATAGGATCTGAGAATAAAACCAGCTCTCTTCTGCCCACCCAGGCTGCTGCCACGCCTGTTAAACACCGAGGTGCTGAGCTATAAAATACAGCAGATTATCTATCATTCATTCTGTTGCACTGCAAAGAACGTCGTGTTCACTTCACGGAGTGACTTTCAAACTAGCGAGGGGGAGGCGTGAGAGAAGTTAGAAGCCAAAGAGCTCGTATAAAGACGAAGCTTTGCTTTTGGGAGGTGCAGAGAAATTACAGTCTACTGCACAATAACTGAACGTTTTTTTATTATCACAGCGTCAATTGAAGTTTGCAGAAACAATATCGTTGAAGCTTCAAACATGTTGCAGTCCACCCAAATTGCAAGATGGCCGACGCAAAATGATTTAAAACAACATGCCACTATTTTAGCTTTAAAAAAAAGGTTCCTGTCATAAACGAACATGTGTTCTTGCACTATGTAAGTTGTGTTGATGATGTTATGATGATGCCCGAGAGGATGCATAAGGCTTTACAGCACTACACCACACACTTGGGTAGACTTTGAGTGATGCACGGCAATAACAAAGGATGTCACAAGAATAAAACCAAAATGTGTCCTCATCTGAAAACGTTGTTCCTGTCCTCTGTCCCAATCTACTGTCTTTCAAATAGCATGTATCTCCTGTTAAAGAAGTCTGGTACCTCCTCTGGTCAGATATCAACAGAATTATATGCACCTGCTATCAGCAAAAATAACTGTTATTAAATGTTTAAGCGTCTTTTTCCTGTGGAAGTGCAGGAAAGATAAAGTCACATCAATATGAAGTAATTCAAGCTGTTTTCTAGGCTCTGGGATTTCAGCTACTCATCTTCAGCTATAATATTATCATCAGAATTACTACGGAGCGGGAAATATAAGTAAGAGCATGAAGGTTCTAATTTAATGTTTCCATCACTAAAGAACTTTTTTCTGTTAAAGACGAAGCAGATATTTTCCATATGAGAACTTTTGAAGGCAACAACACTAATGAAGGTTGTTCAGATTTAGCTGGGCCAGCTTTTCTGTATATTTCTCCAACTACTAAGCATAAAAGAAACAAAAAAAAGACAAGCCATGAGCCAAAATAAAAAGAAAGATCAACAAATTAATGACTCAGAAGACGGTAGTTATTTAAAGAAATTTAAACTGGTCTCAAAATGGCTTATTTTTTTTCTTCTGCTGCCATAAAAACAGTATATAAATAAATATTCACATGCATTTGAGTAAGGCTTTACAACCTGGCTTGCACATTCCACCTGGATGGGGGAAGTCATCTGTCTGAAGGGCAAAGGGAAAACTTCTAAAAAAAGAAAGTTAATTTTGCACGAGAATCCGTTTATGAAAACGCTGTTCATGCAGTACCGTTGTTCTCCATTGAAAGAGGAAGAAAACAAGCCAGGAGCAGAATGTGGACTTCTAGGTCATACGGTGCAGTCTTTATCGTTTGCTTGCTGAATCAATCCTTGAGGATGGTGAGGCAGTCTTGAGTCTTTGAAAGTAATTGAATCAGAAAGAGAATTATTTTTTTCTCCCTCAAAACCTGGTTGCTTCTCTTCACACGGCATGTGGAGGGTTTCTTACGTGAGACTCTCAAACTGCTCACCCCGCTTGGTTCGGCTCTGTTCCAATGGATGAGTCAGTTTTTAATTGATGTATTCTCTAAGGCATTGCTCATACAATCTTTGCCTGTCCTTGTGCTCTTCAGGGAAATCACAAATTGCAGTGCAAATCCATCACAAAGCAGTCACTCCAAGCACTTGGAAGAACCTGTCCTCAGAACTGCTCCAAGGTACTTAGGGCAGAAAATATAACAACTTTGATAACTGTAGTTAAATTTGACGTGCATAAAAACCACACCCTTGTCTCTTACATTACATCCAATGCAATCTAATGTGTGCACTTTGGACTTTTGGCTATTAGGTAGATGGAGAAGGGGGAGATTTTATTGTCACTACCTCCCAGTCCTCATATGTCTAGGTTGAAGGCTCGCATAAGAAGATCCAGGTCGCCAATATTTGCAGCCTGGAAGAGTTCGGGCTGGTCCATCATGGAGAGAGCTATCCTCAGAGCGGCCCAGATGTTCCCAGACATCACCTGGTGGGACTGCTGGCGACTCCGGCTTTTTCTCTGAAGGCTCAGGGCAGTCAGGAAGTTCCTGGCCGCCTCTCTGAGGGGAGAAACAACAAATACAATTAGTTTTATTTGATTGTATGGTTTAGGTTATCTTGTCCCAACAGGTCAAGCCCTCGTAGCAACTAACCTGTCTGCATTATTTTGTGATTTCCCTGTGCTTTGCTAATCGTTCGTTTACCTGTTTTAAAGCCAGAGGTGGCGGCCCATGCAGAGCGCTGCAAGGCAACACCAGTGTAATGGAAAGAAATCTACTTGGCAACTGCGTCTCACTTGATGCTGTAACAGCCCATCTAATCGGGGGTTTCACTGTCCCAAAATTGTCAATAGGCTACTTATACTCTGAGAGAAGTAGAGTGGTAATGACGGTCGTCACCTCCCCTTCAAGTGGATCCGTCCATGAATGAATGAATAAATCACAGGAGGTAGACAGTAAGAATGGAGGTGAACTGAATAATACATTTCCAAAACAAGGCTGCTAACATGAGAGAATAAACACACATTTCACATGTTGGACTTTGTATTACATGTGCTACTTTTTTGGGACGCTCATTATAATCACTCCTGAATCTCTGCTGGACTGACCTTTCTCTGTGTTTCTTCCTGGTTCACATAACTTTTTTTTTTTATCTCCTGTCATGTACCACTTTCACCTTTTTCACTCTTTGCCGTGGTCGCTACGCCATTTCACCAAATGAGCTACAGCTTTGTCCCGCTATCGTATAGGTCACTCACCTGTATGCTCCGAGGTTAATACAGCTGATGCCCAAGTTGTAACGGGACCTGATAAACCCTGGCTGCAGCTCTAAGGCTCGTGTGTAAGCCTCCACCGCCTCCCCGCTCCGGTCTCCGTTTGCCAGCGTGGCCCCCAGGCGGTTCCATAACAAGTAGTCCTGGGTAGGTTGATATATAAGTAATATATAAGCAATGTTAGAAAGAGATAATCATTTTTTAATTCATTGTGGTATGCGTTGTGAGCCGTATTAATGTTGTTTGCCCAAATATTTCTAGATTCTCTCGATCAATTTGCCTCAATTACAATTTCATCTTTTAGTTTTAAATGCTTCCCACATTTGAAAGACCTGAACAAGTAACAAGTAAAAAGCTGCAAGTGAAACCGAGCTGAGTAGCCTGGTTGGTTCACGTTTCAGCAGGGACGCAGTGACAAGGCAGAGAGTTAACGTTTTTTTTTTTTTGTTATGCACAAACAAGCGCAGCTCCCAGCTGTAAAATAACCTAACAAGGGTAATTATAGGAGAGCCGAGGTGCATCACTCAGGGTGTCCTTGTTGTTGTATCCCACCTGCAGGTAGACAGGCGCGTACAGAGGTCGTGGTCTGCTACAGTATAGAAGTCCTTCATCTAGGGCTAAGCCTAGCGTCGGGATATAATTATCTCCCTTTGTGTTTCAGAGCTATTTTTCCAGCAGGGGAGAAGATATTACCAAGTCAAATGTGGGAGGTTGGATTTAACAGTGAGTGATATTCCTGCCAGCCAGGGACAGTGATGAGAGGACAGAGGCTGATTTGCATGAAGGAGATGCAGAGACGGTGGAAAAGTTTGTTTTTTGCATGTTGTTGTGTGTGTGCTTTCAGGTCTTTAGGTGTTGGTGTAAATGTGGATCTCGCTCTGTGAGTCATGAGTGAGAGCATATGTGCGCCATTCACGAGTTTAGGAGACCAGATTTGGCGGCATGTTCCTTCCCATACTGCGGTGGCAGTTAGATGTGCCTCACTGCATCTGCTTGCATGAGCTCTCCCTTGACATTTGTGGCTCTGTCTCTCGAAGCATGTGTGCATGCTTGAAGGCGTCATGTCTACCGTATGTCTCCGAACGGGAAGATGTGGTGGCGTGACACATCAGGGTTTTCAGTCGTGTGCTGTGCTTCAGCTGATCGTGGGCCGTGTTTACGTTGCTCAGAGCAGGACCAGATCAGGGAAGCTCGGGATGTAGCCTTTATTATTCTGACTATCACAAAGTGAGCCTTGCAAGTCTATGAATGAATGTATGAATCCTGTTTTCATGCTAAAGCTGCCTTATATTACATATATGTAGCTATAATAGAATAACATTCCTTTGCTTATGCATTCTAAAAATGTTTTTTTTTTAAGTTTGCCGCTTGCATGGTTTTCCAAGCAGGGTTGAATCAAGGGCAACTCAACTTGGTTGTAAATACTTAAAGATGTTTTGCTTTTATCAAAATGACTCATACATTGCAATATGGTTGGTTGTGATTTGGTGATGAATTGTTCCCAATAATAGGACTCCTGCCTCACGCCTGCCATTATCACAGCCTCAGTTAATTTCTTTCCTTTGCAAAAGTTCTGGGTACTTCAGAAGTTTCTGTTGGAAGTTTTTTTTAAAAGCCTTTCCCTGTACTCCAAGCCTCCTTGTAATATATTGTAGCAAGCTATGAGCAGCAACCTATTTCATGTGCGAACAAACCATCTTCATCAGATTCCTACGGGGCAAAAATGAGCACCATCAGTGAATATCTGGATGAAAGGCATCACGTTTACATTGATGGTTGAATGCAGTGCGAGCTGGAGTCAACCATCAACCACCGTGTGTTCCATAAGAAACAGTTCCCTTCTGTGTTCTACCGTCCTTGGCTCCGCCCACTCAAGGCTCAAATCAACCAATGAGATTGTTTCTGCCGCTGATAAATGTTTTCGTGACTACAGCCGGTCTGCATGTTTCTGTGCACACTAGTCCGTGTGTTTGCGTGTGGCGCTCCTACCTCAGGCCGCACTGACAGCGCCGTATTAAAGGCCTCCACAGCTTTGTTGAACTCGCAGCTGAGGTTGTAGAGCACCCCGAGGCCCGTCTGCAGATCTGGGTCGATGCTGTCCGAGTTCTGCTGAACGGCTTCCAGAAATAGCTCCTTGATTTCGGGTAGCATGGAGCTGTCGACACACACACATTCAGATAAGGATTTGTATGACTTATGGCTGCTGAGTGAGCGCTCTTAAGATTGCAGCGCTGGGATGTGTGCAGACTGAGCTGCATGTCAGATAGCACAGACATTCTGCTTCCAACAGCAGGGAGAATACGGCTCAATGGCTGCTGCTTGACAGTGAAATTACACCAAATCCGTCTAAGGGTCAGAGACCTGCCTCGTTTCTGCTCTATTTGTAATTTTAAGTAAACATATGAGAGTCGGAAACAGCTGGTACTGCTACTGATGCCTAAATACACCTAAATACCTTTCATGTCGGCCAATGTTGAGGGCATGAGACATCCTGCGTTGGGAGTTTGGAGATCCCGCCAGGTGTTTCTTGCCCTTCAGAAGGTGCTTGTACTTGGGGTTGTGTCGCAGCCAGCGGAGCAGGGCCTCGCAGGCATCAAAACGCATGCCGGTGTTGGTCAGACTGACTGCCAAAGCCATGAGGGCCGGGAGGTTGTTGGGATGGAGCTCCAAACACCTGGATGAAGTCAGGATACAGGCACGGGAGAAGAGAGGTTGTGTAAGGTCTGCACTTCAAAGGAACATCCAGATTTGACTTTGATTACTTGAGGCAGGCCAAAGCAAATGAACATCAGGCGGAGGCTAATGATTTCTGGGTCAGGATGAATGAGCTGCACCTCTCATGATCTGCTTCTGCTGTGACGGGCCAGGTTCCTATATTGCCCTCAGTAGCAGGGTGAGAGGATTTGCATTAGGTTTGCATTCAGGCAAAAGGCCCTCTGTGATTGTTGCGAACATCTGCACGTCTGTTTGATGAACTGGCTGTCGCTAAGATCTACGCTGGCCTTTGTAATGGTAAACAGGAAAAAGAGCAGTGCTGCTTTGGATTAACGTCTTGGATTAGTCAAGAGTGCCAAAACGAGATTTAGCTTTCATCAAGATAATTTTTGAAGCCAGATTTGCTCCAGTTGATTTGCCAACTTCCTTAAAACCCTCGTAATCTCAGTCAAACCAAAATTATTTCAGTCCCCCTCTAATGTGCTGTAGGTGAAGGTTACATAAAGTCGGGTTCTAACCTCTCGGATCAGGAGAACACTTACATGGAGGTTTTCTTTGAGCTGAGAAGAAATAGCTCACGTTTTTGAAAGTCGAGAATGAAATGACGATGACAGTAAATGGAAATATTAAGCCACAAGTTTATCATACATTAGCCGGACAACATGTGTATTCCCAGTATCATAACGATGATGATACAATTATTCTCCGAAACTGTGGGAAAAAAAGAATAATCCCGGAGAACAGCATAATGTGTGCCATCCGAAGCAGTGGCAACAACAGGACTACCGGATGCCAGGTAAACATCTAATCTCACTTCATACCAAAACACTCCCCAAACAGATGGAGGCATTACATAATAAGCAGACTGAGTGTACTACGTGCAGAGGACCTGAACTCCACAGTTTGTTGGATTAAGTGAGTAAAAAATAAAGGATTCACATTGTTGTAATCCCACGTATATGTGTGTGTGTGTATGTGTGTGTGTGTGTGTGTGTGTGTGTAAGGCACATAGTGTCGTTCACACCATCATTCGGGGTGTTTCTTAAATAATAAAAATGTATTATATGCGTCGTCCCATCCAATATGCTATTAGTTTAATAACTTTAAAATTCTTTTACACACAGTTACTTTTGTATATTATACAGTTTTGATGAGATGAAACTGAAAACAGAAACTTTAATAATCCAAAAAGGCTTATTTTTTGGGGGATTCCAGGCTGCAACTTTCTCCTCCTGAATCCTGGTCCTGGTCCCACTGCTGCCAGCAGGGACAACTAACAGCAGGACGCATTATGTGGTAGATTAATTTTGGCGGGTTTGATGGAGTCTGCTGGGCATTAGCTGCTTTCTGGTTGTTCCAATCCATTTAATTTAATTTTCATTTGAATTTGAACCTAAAATTAGTTTGTCTGAAATGGTTTGTGGCAGCAGTTTGCTGAAGTTTGACTTAAACTTAAAGTCCTGACTTAAACTGGACTGATTATATATCAGCAATATGAGGATGATCGATCATGTTTTTTCTCATGATTTTAACTAACTTAACTTAACTTAATGTTACCAAAATGCTTTCTAGAATCTGCTCCCTGCTGTGCATTGAAGGATGTTTCTGCCTGCTTATTCCAGTTAATCAGCACGAGTGACGAATGAACTTTAATTAACTACAAAGTTTGTCATGTGTTCCTCCAAGGATCTGACATCTCCCTTCTCTTTATGTCTGCTCACCAAAACTTTCCTCTGCACTTCATAAGAGCAGTAAGCATTATGGATAGGATTCAGATTGTGATGCTGAAGGTGAGATTATAATCTTTAACAGGACATGATGCCGTGACATCGTCGCGCCGAGCACAGACACGCTGACCTTTTAGACGGATGCCACTGTGTTTGAATAGAGGAGACACGGCTATTAAATATGAAATATCCCCCCAAAACAAGATGTTATGGTTCTCTTGGACACTAAGACATCCATGCTGCAGCCTTCATCAGAGTGCTTTGACATTTAACTCCCTCCGTCTGACTCCCCCTGGAGATCTGATAGTCTATCGAAAAAAGACACGTGACTATTGGACAACGTGAAAATAGAAACATTTACATCCCAAATGTACTCAATGTTTTGGTCAACTACTATTTTGATCACTTAAAAAACATTGTGTCAAGTGTTTGCAACGACTAAAACTTGACTGCACTGAGATTAGAATGAGATTATACTGTGTCGCAGATACTGAACATAAAAGAAACATTGAAACACTCTCGCTACATTTTCCACGCTTCAACTTTCAACATGAAGTCTCCACTCGTGCAAACATATGGTGTCCCCAACCAGTAAAAGCTGACTGGACAGAAACTCCTCCCTCTCTGTGAGGAGCTGTCAGATGTAGTTGTTTCTTCTTACCTCTGGAGGGAGACAATTGCAGACTGCTCGTTCTCATTTTCAGCCTGGGTGGTCCCCAACACTTGCCAAGCCTGCAGAGAAACAACACGCAGGTAACAGTAAATAGCAGGTTGAATCCTGAACTCCATCGCTCTTCTTCTCTAGGGGCCGAGGCAAAGCTACAGCGGCTCAGAACTTGCAAAATTAGCGATCAACCACAGAGCGACTGATGCCAGTGTTTCAGAAGGTCTCAGAGGAGATGCAGTGCGTGGGCGGGTTCGTCCTCAGATACTCGTATTCTAGACAATCTTACTAAGATATTTGCTTCACAGAGGACTGGCTGCACTCATTGTCATTATATAGGATATTTGAGGTTGCTCATTCAGGTAATGAGGGGCTGCAGTGTTTCCCACAGAATCTGGGGAGAGAGGCAACATCTATTACATCCCAGCTGAAGTTCTATATGTGCACACGGATCACAATTATTCCCTTGTGAAGATGGTTTTCTGCTCGCAGAAAAAATCCCACTCAAATCATGGTGGTGTGTTTATGTGCATCAGTTTTAATCGAAAAATAACATATTTACCGTCGCAGTTACAATTACAGGTTTCAACTTTTGGTTGTTTTCTCTTATACCGGAGAACACAGAATTTTTGATGGCCAGATATATGAAGACGTCACTGAGGCGTCCAGGAAACTGTGCTGTGTATTTTTGATTACTTTCGGCACAAACTGTCCAGCACAAAACAATGTATTGATTCTTTGGGAATGTATATAATACATTTTGTTGCACCGGGAAATAAATACTACAGCAATTAACAATTTGTATCTAATTCATGATTCATCTTCATCATTTTCGGAAATCCTCAATAATTTCTTTAGTCTATAAAATGTCAGTAAAGCAAAATGACGTCAAGAATTTCGCAGAACTAAATGTATTTTTCAATGTCTTGCTTCATCTGACACACAGTGCAAAACCCCCAAATAGTCAATTACAATTATAAAAAACATCATAATATGATCAATAGTTGGTGTTCCTAATGGATTAATCGACAAATTCTTTCATCTCTCTTGCCCAGTGAACCTTGAATGTGACCTTTGTGCCATTAACCAGCACAAGAGGTCAGACAATGATATAACTCACCCAAAATCCAAAACGTTAGATTATGAGATTACTCCTCTGTATTTGGTCTCTGTAAGGGCACACTTAATAACCTGTTAGAAAGCTAATCTCTGTGGATGCTGTTTTTGTTCCACTCTTTGAAATCAGGGGAGAAATTATTTCTGAATGAGTCTGAGGACTTCACAATGGGGCAATAAGCCACTAAGCGCCCTTGGAGGAATTTGGGAATCGTATTAGTTCCATACACCGAAGGATAATCCCCTCCTCGGAATAACTGGCACATTTCTGTTTATTCCAGGGGATTCCGAAAGTACTTTGTAGGAAGGCTTTGCTCTTTCAGCCTGCAAAGAGGTCGCCGCTATTGAAATGGGGTGAATACACACAGGAGAAAAAAAACCTGCAGAATGAGCTATTATTCAACTCACTGGGCAAATGGAAATTTTCATCAAGAGTCTGAACAAGTTGCGCATTTCTGCTACAGTAAACAACTCTTAACAAGAAAACATTCTTTGCTGTCTACATGCAATCCTCTGACCTGTGGGTGCTGCAGAATAAACCTGCCTCACACAGCATGTGGCCAGAGAGGCATTCTTCCTCTGTGGCTTCTCTGATCATCAGCTGGAGCCTGTGGGGTTTGATTTAGCCTTCAGTTTGCTGCTTCACGCAGATTGCCCATTACAGGACTGCAGATAGGAACACATGCCTAACTTGCCTGCTTTAAAAAAAAGGAAGTGTGTGTCGACGTGTGTGTGTGTGTGCACGTGTGTGCAAAATTAATTCACCTCTGAATCGTGTGGATCCTGCAACACAGCTGCTTCCAGCAAAAGCACAGCGTTTGGCAAGTCTCCCTCCCGAGACTTCTTAAGTCCCTCATCAAATGCATTAGGCAAGTCCTTATAAGGATTATCTGTGTGGAAGTAGTAACCCTGTCAGCAAAAAAAAACAACAGAAAAATAGGGACAGCGGTAACGTCAGTGTCTCTCTTCCATATTCAGATGCAAACCAAGACTACTGTCCTCTGCAGTTGTATATTTAAGCAAAGCACCAGAAGCAGGAATCGATCTTCTCTGCTTCACATCAAACCTGGGCTGAGCTCCCCGGGGTTTGTCTGTTCTCTTTAAATGTTAAACTTTGCATTTTCAAACTGCGATTACCCTGGTGTGTTGATGCCCGCTTTCTGAACAAGATGACTTTGAAACAGATTTTTTCCTTTAAGAACAAGCTCTGCACTGGGAAGCCCAGAAGTCTGATCTCCTATGACTTCCTTATGTAAGAAGGTCAGCCGATGGATAAAGTACCAAGCTCTTCCATATGTCGTCAGTCCTTTGAAACTTTAAAATGCAGATTATTTTAATTCAAGGAGATGCTACATACTGTAGCAGATATATTCTAGGCTACATCACATCCTATCCAATATGTATTAGATAGTATTAATAATTTTGTAATACTGTGATACTACCTAATTAGACTCCACTGGTCTTCTGGCAAAGGGAAGTCTTGACTACAAGATTCTAATTAATTGTCATTATCATACTTGTGTTTATGCACCGATTAATCAAATGAGATATAACCTTTTACATCAGTGAGGTGCAAAGGTCCTGCAGGCCGATTTGGCACCCTTGGACAAAGTGAGGGGAGCTGCTTCCCTCACGCTTAACTAAGCTAAGCTAATCAGCCTCTGGCTCCCGACCATACATGAGTGGTAATAAACGTATCATCAAACTCTCATCTTAATTGGCAAATCTGTAACTTAATAAGGGGATTGTGTGTGTGTTTTTTTCTTCTAATCCCACTTATGAGACTTACCGCTCACACGTGTCTGGTGTATTAGAAAGATTAAAAGATATTATATAATTATTATAAAACATTGTGTAAATGAGCATTTTATTGTTTAGAGCATGTCAACACTTGATGATGGATTCTATATATTTCTTGTGATTGCATAAAACAGTCACCTTCTCATGTGGCGAGACGGAGGAGGGAATCTGGGCCTGCTCGTTCTCCGTCAGCCAGTTTCGTCGGGCCAGTTCTTCCCACTCTGCCTGCATCTTATCCCAGAACTCAGTATCCGACTACAACCAACAGAGAGAGAGAGAGAGATGTGATAGAAAGTGGAGAGGAGGGAGCGGTGGGGGAGGGGTGGAGGAAGGGCCAGAGAGAGATAGACAGAGGAGGGAGTGAGTGATTGGTGTGCAGAACTCTTACAGTTGGAAATGTCATGTCTGTCTGGCTCACTGGCCGGCGGTAACGTATGGAATTCTGATGACTCATCATATTTGCAGACAGAAATTAAAGGCACAATCCGTAAATGAAATACAAAGAAATGGGAGGTCCAATTAAAAAAGAATCAACACACAAGATCAGAAACAACCATAATACTACACTGTAACAGATCCTTAATTGTTTCCTTTTTTAAAGTATATCTGGAGTGTTAAACTCCTGCAGCAGCTACGGAATAGAGAAACAACTTGAAACCTTCATTTTCACAATTGAACTTGGACTAAACTTAAGGTTGTTTCCATAACGAAAATTGATTCTTGCTTAGTAAACATATCCAGTCTGCCGTCAGAAACAAAGGGAACTTTGAGCAGGCCTTACTGATGAAATACATCTCAGAGACACAGAAATGATCCATAATTCATTCAGGTCCGATTATATGTGATTTCACTTTTACAGGTTCAAAATATCTTCAATGTGAAGCCAAAAAAAAAACTAGAACTAAAACCCTGAAAGTTTAGAAATTGCAACAGACTGCAGCTGCACATACTGACCTCCAGGAGTCACTACAGTGCCAAGTTTTCTTTATTTTATATCTTTATTGTTTAATTTGCTACTTGACATATGATGCAGGACATTATTCAGAATAGACTATTAGCTTAGTGATCCTGGGAGTTTAGGATGAGTTGGATGCACAGTCAGAGAATCATTGCTTCTTTTTCTGTCCTCATCATATCTACATATCATGATGAAAGTGTACACAGTTCTTCATGTGCATGGGAGTTGCTCATATATAACGACACTGTCACTAGAGATCCAGTTAACGTTGTGCCTCTATTTCATATTAATATTATATTCTTCCAATTAAAGCAGTGATGTTTTCTTCTATAGCTGAGTGAGTCCAAGATTCTTGGCTGCCTTCTCATCATAGGTCCAACAGAACGGGATGATTACTGCTATTCAGAGCAGAACAGCCTCCGGTGACTGGCTTATTGAGTCCTCTATAGTCAGGAGCTCATCACTGTAAGATGGGATCGTGTACAGTAGCAGTGTGTGTAGAGACATGTAGGACTGGATCAGGGACAGAGAGATCCACTGTAAGGGTGTGTGTGTGTGTGTGTGTGTGTGTGTGTGTCAAAGGTCTTTTCATCACCACATGTCAGAGGCTTGTGATTGACATAGAGGCCAAAGTCTGACCCCTGACAGTGAGCGACGGCAGGTAATTGCTGGCTGCTGACACTCAACCAAATTGCCCAAAGATGATTTTCATGGTTGGATCAGTCAGGAAGAATTGAAGAGGTGTTGGCGCTCATACAAAGTGTGTGTCTACGGTGGGGGGGCTGGAAACAACCAATGTCAGCCACACCACCGGATCTCGTCAGTGGACACATTGTGTAAAGGGAGTTTTAATATAAGCCCCTTTCACGCAGGCACTGCAAACCTGAACTTATCTAGACATCACCTGGAGGGGCTGTATGTGAAAATGCAAATTTTGCAAATCCAAATGCAAATTCTGTAACATCTGTTGGTGAGGAGCTCGACAAATTTAAAGAGAGGCGAGAGACTCTGTTGTTTAAAACCAAATTATGAACAAGCTACTGGTGTACGCTTTGCACCCTGTCCCCTGAAAACTCTACCAAGCTGCTACCCCTCTTCTAATATCTGTAGCTAGTTTCTGCATATGAATTCATACTCTGCAGGCCAGATGTTTCGCCTGGGAGCGTTCTCAAGTTGCTAATAGGACCATGAACCTTAAGGGTTCAATGGAAGAGACTGTAAATTGGCTACATTGGAATTTAGGCCTGCTGATTGCTATTCATAGCCATCCAATTCAGAGATGGCCATGAATCCATCTGCTGTTGTTTGCTTGATATTTGAAAAGGCAACTGCAGAGAACATCTGGAGAGTGCGAGTGTTCACAGGTGTGAGCTTTGTCCAACAGATAGAAGAAATGTTGCTCAATATATAGGACTATTCTTACGAGATGTACACAATGTGACTCTCTTTATTCCGTGTGAGCTCTCAGACACGTGTGATGAGTCTTTATGACGCACGCAGGAAATGTTAATGTCCTCGCAGCCCGTCTGAATAGCTTCTGATCCGGATTAGTTCTGCAATTACACAATTTGAGTTTTTGTTGAATGACTCCGCGACATATTTCACGTAGCTTCCAAGTTATAGGGGCACAGCGTCAGTGTCAAGGATGTCAAATAACTCACAAAGTAAGGAATCTTAGCGGAGCAGATGACTCATGTTTTAATAATCTTTTATCTCAAAGATAAATGTCAAAAAAATACATGCGACACTGGACGAGCAGTATATAGAATAAGGGAATAATCGAGGATCGTCATGTGATCATTTGTTCTGCGGCCTGAAGGCAAGAAATCACTGCACAGCCCGCCGCCGTCTGCTTCCACTCCTCAGCTCCATCATGCTCATGTGATTGCTTCTCCGGCTAAAGCCGTCGTACTGATTTACATAATGGAGGCAACATTTTCTTTTCATCACATCTCCTTGTGTGGTGGGTCTGTATTTACACTGACGTGGTCCGACATGTTGTTACTTATTGATTCTTATTTGTAACTTGTCCGCCACCTGATTCCCCTCGAGATGACAACAAACTGCTGTCAACATTATGACGGAGTAGACATAAGGACGTGTTTTTCAATTACAATAATTGATCCCATCGTTCATGTTTCTATATGACGCTTTGTTGTTTTTTTACACACAGTCATTTGCAGATTAATCATGTGGAACAAGCAATGATGCAGGAAGATAATCTCATGTATCACTGGAGGAAACCCATTGCTCCTCCGATGAAGTGTTACGTGAAATGGATTGAATCCGGAGCGCTTCCTGACACCAAACATGTGACTGTGTCTTGTAAATTACCTGGAAGATGAATGATCTTCCAGGTAATGATTGTTTAGCTAAACACGGACTGTGCTTTTAAATAAATATAGGTACAGTACAATTTTTCTCACTTTTTAGCAGAATTTAACCTGCAACGTTAAACTTTCTCCTGTTTGATTTGGCACTAATATTGACGGCATTCCTCAATTATCTGTACATTAACACAAAAACTCTGCCATCTTTGATCCATGTATGAACATCTGGAGCAGGCGTTTTGCACACGAATGAAGGTATAAAAGAAATGTAGGCTTATAGGCTTTGAAGCCATTGGCAACCGTCGTTTTTATTTCTGTTATGTGACTATTTTTTCTTGATCCGCTTACTCAGTGTCTAAACTGCTGAAATGAACATTGTTAAGACCCCATAAATTAAAGCGGCTCCGGTTTTGTTAAACTGGTGAATTGTCGGAGGTTTGTGGTAAATATAGCTTTAGCAGATATGTTGTTATAACTCTTAAGCTGACAGAATCGGAGGCTATATGACGAAAAAGACACGTTGAATAAACATTTTGCCAGAAACAGAAAATAGAGCTGGTAGCTTAGAAATGTATTACGATAAAATGTTTCATTTCAGCTTGACGTGTACATATATATGGACGCTATGAGAGCTAGTGAAGCCGATTGCTCCCCTGGTGTCTTTTTGCAGTTCATAAAGTGATGGGCCGTACCCTGACAAACTTAGGTAACAACCAGGGGAAAAAAGTTTAATGTAACCGCTTTAATTATTAAGGCTCAAAGGTAATAATCTTTATGATAGCACAACAACGAACACAAGAAATAAAACGCTGCAGGTCTGCCTGTGTATGTTGCAGATGCTGCAGATGTGAGTAGCGATATACTGCGTTCTCTAAAGTTTGGATAAGGTGCCTATGAGAAAATAAACTTTGTTGTTTTCAGGTCTTGGTTTGGTTTGTTGTCATTCAGAGTTCACACACAACGATTCACTGGCATCAGTCAGACTCAAGAAAAAAAAGTGCAATATCGCCCTTCGTAACATCAGTTTCCTCACCGTCTGCACTCCGTTTCTCACTCCACGCTGTTTCTGTTGTTGTGTCACATGTCGGCGCTGCAACCGAACAACACACCTGCTCGTTGAATGGCTTACATTACAAAAGGTCTCATTATTTATCAGTGACACAGCAACCTCCAAACAAAGCCCCGCACTCATCTCCAGAGCAGGACCGGCATGGCCTTTTCATGCTAATGAGCCACCCACTGTTCTGCTGCATAGGGCAGAGTCCTTTGTTAGGATGACACAAGCAAATAAGAAGTGGGAGCCTCAATAATGTCAGTCAGACGGGAATAAAATACCTTTAATGGTGTCACGGCTGCGTTTTGTTAGACCGTGTGATTACCGACTACGTGAATGTCAGAGACGACGCAGAGCAAGTGTTGCAGAGTTTGCAAATCGGCGGTGAGTATATGTCACATGGAGAGTAACCGAAATACAACATGATTTTCTCACCTGTAGTTTTTCCATCAACTGTATCAGTGCGGTGGGAGGAGTGAGAGGAGGCACACCTTCCTTTTGCTTTCCCAAATATTAAGAGGTTCACCTCAGTGAGGAATTAAGGTACGCCTCAATTTGTTGCAATTCTTCAAGATTTATATGCTCGATGCTTTTGTCAAGAGCATGGAACGTTTGACCATGTCGGCACCCTACATGGGAGTTTAACTTGACAGCACTATTTCCAATTGAATTCCCTCTCTGCAGCTCCTCTGAAAAGGTTTGCTGTTGTGCGGTCTGCCTGAGGGCAAATAAGCGGAAGTTGTTGAGGGAGTCGAAAGCATTATTCATTTACTTTCCCCGTTCTTATTTTCCCAGCAGCTCTGTGGATTAAAACCACAAGCCTACTTCTCTACAATAACCTCTGGGAACTGCTCTGCTCCTGCAATCTTACTCAAAACCAAGACTGCCTCAGACCAATGTTCTGCAAGATAACGGTGAACCTGTCCGGTTGCTGTTTTAATCAAGCGAGGGGCCACATGGTCACCTTCATCTTGTCTTTATTGCCACTGTGGGAGCCCTTTTTTTTATGCACCGCAGTGAAAACACGGTTCCCTGAAGTCACAATTTATCTCGCAGCGCTCCCAGTGTTTCATTATTAAAAGTATTACATTGTCATCAGCTCAGAGTAATTGACAGTGTCCTCATGTGACACGAAGAGTCACTTACCTGCTCCGAAAATGTTTCTTTATCAGTCTGTTCTTAAATTAATTCCAAGCTGAGCTCCTACTTTGGACCGCTGCCATTTCATCCTCCATTTCCATGGATTTTTTTTCAGAGTAAAAGCATAAAACCTATATTTACTTATCAGTGCCAGGTTTTTTTTAGAATAAATGATATTCGGGAGGGTAATTCCTCCTCTGCTCTCTCTGTGGGGCCTAATTTTCTTTCATTTGGCTTCTTCATCTAATTGAATGAATTGGCAGGACGACTGTCTGCTGACTTAATGTTCTCCCGTCTGAGTCGCCATATCTTTATAAGTACGAGAGAGCATGCATATGCACATCTGGAAATCACCCGATTCAGAGATTTGACATCGGCAGTTGAAGCCATAATGTCTGACCACTTGCATCAGAGCTCCTCCAGAGTGGAGGCCCAGCGCTCGATCGAAGCCGCGAGATACTGTTACCGATCGATGCTCCATGCTAAGATGTTTGTCCGGGATTATCTCAGAATCTCGGCACTAATCTGCCCCACCTGGCTGATGCGTTTACTCAAACTGTGCAGTTACTTGGGAGGATGCAGCTTCCTGCTTTACACAAGATATGACATCATTGCTAATTTGGGGACGGGATCCCCAGGTGGGCTGGTCTGCTGCTCCTCTCACTTTCCCGCCGTCTTCCTGTCCCTGTTCTATTATTTATTGAACGTTACACTTAGCTCAGCGTGCAACAGTCCACTGTAGCATTCTCTTAAGCTGAAATAACTTAATAGTTCAGGGTTCATTCCCATTTTATGGTAAGAGAGACCTCCAAAAGATTGTAAACAAATCCAGAAACTGCTTTTTTCTGTCACTCAGGTTATCTAGTTCGGTCAAGACAAAGTTGTATAAGACACAAATTAACACAAATCTATTGCAAAAGAAGCATAAGAGCAGAATGGAACCTCTCATTTCATCATCGGTTCACATGGTAACGCAAAGTGTTCTGAGCTTCAAAACAAAGGCTTTTTCCTCCACACCGATCTCAGCAGGATGAATATTTCAATAATATAGTCCTATGAAGAATTAAAGCCTCGCTAACGAGAGCACTAAGAGAGCGTCAACCTCCGCCAAGAAACACAACAGTCGTCCATGACACGTCTGGGACACGGAGCATTGAAAATAGAGCTGTCTGTCACTCAAAGATGAAGAATCCATTACACCTGTTCTAAGTTAGGCCAAGACACACAAACACACACACGCATGCACGCACACACAAACCATTGGCAAAACATAATTTTCTTGACGGAGGTAATTACCGCAGCATCCCGTGTGATATCTGATATGTCTGCTTGTAAAGATGACTGACCTATTTACCCTCCCATTGTTCTCAAGCTGGGAGTCGTGAATGTTTTTCTAGGTCAACCACCCCGTGAACTTCGGTGTGCGGCTCTGGCTCGGTCTATTAAACTGTTAGCTGGCACCGCCGGAGCGGATACAATGTGGGGAAGCACAATAATGATCATTTGTCAAAGTCATAAAAGGGGCTGATGGAGATTTGCTCAGCGGGACTTCAGGTTGATAATGAAGGAGGGATGATATCATGGTGGTAATGGTGTCGGAAATGTGGTGCTCAGAAAAGTTGACTCAGAGAACTCCCTTCATGGCAAATATCATACTTATTGAATTAACAATTCATTGCAACATTTCCTTTACTGAATTGAAATTCTGAATGGTGATTTTTCTTTTAAGAAAAAGCTGGCGAAATTTTTCATCTCAGCTTTTTTTGGCCTCATCGGATTTGTTTTTTGTGATGCTGCTCTGGTGATTTAGCCTTGGTGTGTACAGTGGTGTCATAAATAATAGAACTGAAGGCTGGAGCGACCTAATTAAAAAGAACTTTACATCATCTGTAGGTTTTCTTCTTAAGCAGCTCTCCCTGTGCTGAGCAAATAAAGTTCTTCCGTGTTATTAAATATTAAAAAACCCACCTTGTTCTTCCCTGTTAAGTCTTATTAAATGTCTGCGGTGGAGACGGCCCCTCCTATGACAGGGGACAGATGTGAGGTGTGCTCAGCAGCACTCTGCCTACCTCAACAGCAGCCTTGGCTCGCTCAAACTCCTCCTCCAGGGACTGATGTCTGGACAGGAGGGCGCTGCCCCACCGCTGATCTTTAGTTAGACGAGCCTGTCACACACACACACACATTTTCAAAATTTATACATATATGCAAAAAACATCATCCATTAAACATTGGCACATCCATATAGCACATGACATCGCACACACACACACACGCACATGATCAGCCGAAGGGAGACAGGCAGGGAGAGTGTGCAGGGTCAGCCGTCTCTGCTTTCTCAGGGACGAGTAAATATCTCTGCCCCGACAAAGCTTCTGACATGCGTAGGAGGGCCGGCGGAATCACTAGTGTCAGCGTTTTTCGACCCAATCCTCATCTGAAAGCCATTCTACTCATCCTCTCCCAATCTCAACCCTCCACTGTGTGCACCTGCACGTGCACTACTAAACCCTGAAAAGTGCCGATAGCCTCACAGTGACAAACTTAAGATCTGGAGATTCGCTCTACTGTGAGAATGAAAATCAACCAATGACACACGCTTGTGGTTTGAATGATCCCACATCATACCTACTATAACTGTATGTATCCCGACTCTAGCAAATCCATCACAGACTGAAGAATTGACAGCTGCGTGTGGAGTCAGTGGCTGCATGACAGACCATTCATTAATCTGTAGAAATTCCATCTCACTGCTCTTACGCAAGATTAAGACTGTTCAGGGTTATAATGCACAGATGATGGTGAGTTTTATTGTAGCTTTTTTATCCACTCTTTATTAAGACTATCAGTTACTTTGTAAGCTGCTTATTTCTCTGGCTCTCATCTCATTGTTTCAGACACATAGGAATCTTTTTCACGTTTTCACATATAGTGACACATTCTGGAGGGGGGGGGGCAATGCATGGTAAAATACCACATGGTGGAACTGTGATTGGTTAGCTTTCTTATACACGTTACTGATGCAGGTGGAGATAATAGTGAAGACAATGTAAACCTGAGACGATGCAAATACAGTACCTGATGTAGTTCCGGGTGTGTGTGAGTGTATGTACCATCACTTTATATGACAAAGTGAGATAATGTAGCTGCAGTATAACGTAGCCTGGTAGTATAATATGCAATATCTCTTTGGTATAGTGGCGTGAAGATCATGAGAAGCATGTGAGAGCCAAGAAAAGTATCTAGTGATGAGGTCTTCATCAATCCTGGAGGGTGTATGATGTCTAATGCTGCATGAACATCCGAGGGTGGATTCTTCCTAACAATTATGAAACCATTTACTCGTCTGTTGAGTGTATTTAAATCACATCGTAACACACAGCTTCTTTCTTTGCGTGCACGTTCTATTTATGTCGGAGGAAACTAAAAAAAGCGTATTTACAGTGTCAGTGAGCTAATGTGTTACTCCCGAGCGAGACAAATTTAATGTGTGAATAACTCCATCCATCTCAGACTGCTATCTTTAATACCGAATCTATTATTCATCAGAGTACTGGAGAGGTGATGTATGCCCAGCTAGCCTGGTGAGATCAACGCTAATGGGCTCAGGATAAGGCTGCTGAATATTTCATAGGCTATTAATCTAATAATGGCATATGGAAACAAGACCTCTTAGACAGACCTACACAGACAACTCAAGAGGAAAGCGCTTGACATTTGGACCTTGTAGCACCACAAAGAAACAATCTCAAGAGCGAGTAAATATCCGGATTTCCTCAAAGGCGCCTTTCGGCTTCAATATAAGTACCTGTTTTGTTTTGGAAGTCAAATTATACGACCTGGTGTGATGCTGTTTTCCCGGTGCAAATGTATAAGTCTTTCAGTAATATATGAAGGGATGCGTAGGGAGGCTTACATGTCTTCCACTAATATACTGCCTGTTGAGCTGAAATGGAAGAATTGTAGGTGGTTAGGATAAAATGATGGGTAAACAATCACACAACAGGGCGTTCTATCGGAATACAAAGCAAAGCTACTGTAACATGCATTAACATGAAAGTTGAATCCGAAGTTATTTCGGGGGCGGAACCCTCCAGGCTGAACAATATTTTAAATATGTGAAGATTTCCCCTTCGTCAAGAGGATGTTGATTTCAAGTGCAGAGAGCACAAACAATAATGGTGATTACTTCCAGCTGCTCACACGCTGAGCACTTACTTGAGTTGACAGGGCGGACTCCGTCTCGACTTTGGTGTTTGTCTCTATGGAGTTCTTATTCAATGGCTCTAATTGGGTTTTACAGTCTACGGACCTGAAGAAGAAGAGAGGTGAGAAATGAGACATTTCAGATCCATTATCAATATGATTAAAAACAAATAAATGCACAGGCACAACAGCCTCAAACCAGCTGGTTTACGTGCCCGTCCTCCCCACAGAGGCCTTGACCAGCCTGCTGTCAGCGACGCGCACTATATTTAATGGACTCTTGCACGTTGCAGAAGCCTTCTCTTCCCGGATGAATCCATTTTTCTTCCGGCCGATGTGCGGGGCGTCGTGTTTCATAGATATGTGTGCGCAGAGCATCACAGCGATGTACAATGAGTAACAATACATCACGTCTAAAGTGACAAGGCATGTGTCCTTTATTAATATTTGACATGTCATTTGTCACACGCCGCGTGCATCCTAAAACAAGGACACACTTCTTCAGATAATTCATGGCCTCCAGTCATAATCCAGCAAGAATTTAGGTTTAGAAACACTCATTGATCCACTAAGGTAAATACTGGTGAACTCTTTACGGATTAAGGGCGACGTTTACCAGAGAAATTCGTTGGAGGAATTCTTCGATGAACGCCGTCTCTCCATTTTCCACTTCCTGTTCCCATTTCGCTCGGGGTTGAGGTTCAACTCCTCCCATTTGTCCAGCGGCGATCCGATGGTAACTGGTGAGATAGACAACCATCGGTGACACCACAGATTAGAGGAAATAAACAAGTGTCGTCGAACGACGCACATCAGTTTACCTGTGAGATATCAGATACAAAAAGGAACTAGTTGTGTTTCCCATTAGATTTAAATTGAACTTCTTAACACTGGATTGAAACCACATGTGGGATTCAGCTGCTAGAAGTAAGTAGGTACTGTAGCACGTCTCTACCTGAGTCTAGTGATGCTCTCTCTGGTGTTCGTATGCTCGGTACTGTCTGCTCCACTTCCACCTGGATCAGCTCCGTCTCGTCCGTCTTCTTCCTGTGAGGATTGTTCTTCTGCCCGTTGCTCCGGGACGACAGCGGACTCTTCCTGCCCTTGCTGTTCCTCCTCTCGCCGGGATCGCTGAGATCCAGCAGGTCCAGTGTTGACGACAGAACTGCGGTGAAGACGTCACTTTCGTTTTAAGGCTTTCTACCTCTCAATCAGTTCAATTAGTGAATGATGGTCCATTTCATGACAAGTTGATTCACTTTACAAACTGGTTCTTTCAGATTTGAAACTTCTTGCCAGCATGTAAAAAACTCTAATGAGTCGAAATGATTTTCACTTAATGTACCACACGAATCTTCGAGTTTTGATCTACACATTTCCTGACACGGCGAGTTGAGCTGTCAAGGGCACTTAGGGCTGATGTGTCTCCCCCCTGGGTTGACATCCAAAAGAAATCGCTGCTGCTCTTTTTTGGAAGAGTCTAAATATACGTCAGGCCAGTGCTTGTCTGAGGATAAGGCAGCCCCCTGGAGGAGATCCAGTTTGGTGAATTAAGTAATTCAATCTCAGGTAGTGCAGCAGAGAAGCAGGGACAGAAGTTGAGACCCTTCAGTCCAGCCTCAAACTATAATATATTACAGTTAAACTTATTCTAGTACAAACAGGATTAGCGTCTCCAGAATACTACTGCATCTACCCAGATTTCCTTTGTTCTAAATTCATCTAATTGTAATAGTTTTTTCTTCCTCTGCTCAGTTTTTCGTTTCACAGCCACATTTCTTTCGCTTCTTGTTTATCAAACACATTTTAGTTATTTGGGTTTCTGGGATTTGTGTCAACTCTGCATTTCCTCCACTGCTGAGTGTGTTTAGCCAGCAGTTTCTGTCAGTTATTGTCTGGGGGGGAGGAAATACCTTCGGCTGGGCTTTCAGAGTGGAAGAAGCATATTTGTGATTAACAACACCATCAATTACTGAAGAAACAGCAAACAAGATGAGAATCAGGGATTTATGTCTTCCTCAGTCCCTGCTGGTTTTGCATTATCACGTTTCCACATCCTGGCTTGCTAATCAAGTTCATCTCTTTGTGTGCAATAACTTTTTTCCTCCTAATGTTTGTCACAGCGACTTTATTTTAGGAGCGAATGCCTCAAGGCCAAAGCACATTGGGTGGCAACTAACTGGCGTCTCAGAAGTAGATTAGGCACATACATAATCCCAGTAAAACTGGCTTTTAAAGCACTGACTTTCCACTCTCACTTCCAGGGACCCTCGCTGTTTCTTTTGTGCAATGAAAGCTCAAAGCCACAGACACATGACTGCGTAATTGGCCTGCTGCTGTGTCATGACAACCTACCGAGGAGCATTTGTTGACTGAAATCTCTTTGTAATCAGAGAGTGTGCTTCCCTTCGACGCCTTTTGCTCTTTCGATGACAAGTACGAGTACAATTACAAATCAAGGGAGACACACGCTTGGGAGGGAGGGGGGGTTCCCTGAAGAGTTTTTTGGTGTCAAAGAGAAACAGTCATGAAAAAGCAACGATGTCAAAATGTTTTGGCGCCCTCGAGTCTGGGTGTTTGCAGGCTGCATTAGAGCAGACAAACACACTGTTTAGAGGTTCAATTGTAGGAATCTGAATGTGTTTCCTCTGTATGCAGGCGGGGCCTCTGCAGTGAAGCAGTGTCCTCTCTCAAGGTGCAAAGTGGTATCACAACACAGAACGGGCCAGCGTTAGAATCCCTACAAATTGTACCTTTAATCTGCTGCTTTCTATGGTGCTTCAGTATTTTGGATGTTCAGTACCGACTTCATTCTTTGCACACTGAACATCACTCTCACAGCAACAGAGGCCTGAGGGCCGAAGCTTGACCACCTGCTGGACAACTTTTAAATGTACAATTTTTACATTTAGCATGCAATCAATTTTAAGTAGAGAAATTATTGATTTTGCGTTAAGCAGGGAAGTCCCAAATCAACACCGTGAGTCCTTTAAAGGTCAGAGTCATGTTGTCGTTACAGGATTACAGTGGTGGTGTGGAGTGTTATTTCAGTGGTATTGCTTTGGCCGACACGCTGATGAGATTACTTCATAGCCTTAGGCATGTTTTCATTTTCTAACTCGAAATGAAAAAATAGACGGACGTTGATTTGACGAGTGTTTCCTTTAAACCCCCTTAAATCCTTAAGGTTTTTTTCAAAAATTTCATCAACAGGGAAAACTAATCTTTGGCATCAAAATGAGACAAAAGTAAAACCATGATGTAGATCTCGCGGATTAACATGTTTTTCATTTGTTTTCTTCGCTTGCTAAATCTTCTTCATTGTCATTCAAATCACAGCTCACATCCGTTTCACCGGGACGCTTGTCGACTGTAGAAGGAAACCAGAACAGCTGGAGGAGAGCAGTTCATTCAAAACATCGGCTTCTTTGTCAAAATGTTGACAAAATAAGATTGATCCTTTTTGGTTGCTTCTAAATGACAGATACTTTTACAATATTGTACATAGACTGAGCTGTAAACAGGGATAGACCCCTTGAACGGATCAAGATTTATAATCCATCTACATAGCATGTGGTGTTGGTATTTGGCCGACGTCACTGACAGCCGGGGCTGCAGCCGGCATCTGACAAACAGAAGGCTGAGAGTTCCCACATCTCCAGACACTCTGAATCAGCAGAGTCAGTGTCCAGTTTGGAGATGGCAGAAGTCTGCTCCACAATCTGGTTGTGGTTCATCGTCCTGTGATATGAATCCATGTGGAAGCCAAAGGGCACCTTGCATCTGTTAAAGTCAGAGCGTCTAATTTCTCAGCACGCAATAGTTGATTTAGCAATTACAGATTTAAATGGTTATAATGACTTAATTCGACTCGCATATGATGAGGGACACACATTTCACATGTTCTTTACTGCTGTCGAGACGTCTCCCTGGACACATTCTGTTAAACGATGCACCTCAGATATGCAGTTTGCTCCTGTACATTATTATGATGCATGTACACCTTCGTTAGAAAGACGGAGGAAAACAACATCACATGGTGTTAAAGGTGAACATTATCAACAAAGAGAGACAGCTTTAACTGCAGACTGAAAGAAACAGTACGATACCTGCTGTGTTGGACGTTACTGGGCGGGAAACCCCATCACACTTGGTCTCGCAGAGGAAATCCTCGATGGACGGGCTCAGAAGCGGGCGGCTCTCTTGTTGCTCACTCACCAGCTGTAAGAGAAGACAGCTCAGTCTCTCGTCCGGCATATTTCTGTGTGACACTCATCCTAACCTAGACAAGAATCCCTGGTAGGTTCATTAAAATGCCGATCAGGCTTTTTTGTTCATAATTTATATCACACCAGTTTCCCTTTACTGCTAAATCCCTGTCTCATAGAAGACTTTACCATTTCAAATCCCATGATTTTAACGACATTTAATTCATGTAACAGAGCATCTTGCACCCTCTTAGTGACAGTAAGTCATGTTTTTATAAGCCTCGAATCTTGGTTAGGCCCTATGTCTGATGCCAATGATGTATTTCTGCCTGACATGTGATTGGTGCACCCAGAAGAAGCTGCTGTGTGAACACCTGCACAGCTGTTTTTTCATATTGTGGCTAATTTAGACCTCTGGCCAAATTGAAGTTATGTGTGTGTGTGACCGTCAACCTCTCTTTTCTGCCGCTTGCATTATTTCCGCTCTGCAACTTTATAACGAGTGATACAAACTGTAATCAGTGTTTCAGTACACCCTCTATCAGACTGTCTGGATCTTGGTGAACCATGCAATTATGCATGTCAAAGTTTAAGCAGACAACAAAAGTGGTAAAGTCAAATCCCACCTGTATTTTCTCCTGTTCCACATAAAAATAAAGGGGCAGTTACATCCTGTACAACCTGTTTAGAGACATCCTTTGTCATGACTAACATAAAGGCACATACAGATTACGAGGCTCCTCCTCTGTCATGTCGACTCACCGGAAGCTACAGGATGTGCTGCGAAGCAGTTTGGCTGCCATAAGTGTCGCAAAGCACTAACTGTAATTAAAGTGTGTATACGTCTACAGCACACGCCAGTAATGTGACTAAAATAGGAAATTCCCCATGTCTTGATTAGATTATTGATTCCTTGCAACGTGCAAGTTAGATGGAAAACTCCTTGTTGTAAATCTAATTAAGCGAACACACTTACAGAAGCTGTTTGAAATGTGCACCTTGTGTAATAAATCGGATTTCTGCACAAAGACGACGGGGTAACAACAGTGCATGTAATCACCAGTCACCACTGAGCTCCAGATGAGCCGGCTGTTAGAAATCCAATGGATGTGTCCCAAATATTAACCGCCCCCTCCATTATTCCTCATCTAACCTTCCAAACCATGGAAATGCTAATCACCCGGCTTGTATTACACCAATTTGTAAACTCGCCAGCGCGGTTGCAGAATGGATTACATACAATTCGTCATTGGCACCCTGAAGCCTCGATGCGCCAGGTGCAGCCGGCCCCCGGTCTGCCAGCCGGCGCTTCCTAAGTCAGAGGTGAAAGCCAGCGTTTGTTCTAAAGAAAAGGTAGGCGACACCGCTGTTGTCAGCCGGTGTTGCGTGCATACAATGTTGGCAGCGGGGAAACATGACATTTGCTATTGTTGCCCCCAAGGCCCCGTACGCATGCAGAATCTTAACAAAGGCGCTAAATGTTTAATTAGCGAGGGTGGAATGGAGTACATACCGCCTGCCATATTGTTGACATAAAAGGTGCTGAATTGGGCTTTCACGGCACGTCTGCACTCTTTGTGCCCTCACAATTATAGTCGTATTGTTTATCTATCCTGAATCACACCGGCATTATATGGAACTGCTCTGCTCCCTCATTGTGTGACGTCCCTCAGACCCGACTGCTTTACCTCTAAAAATAGCAACAACAGTAAAGAGCTGAAACACGATGTGTCCTCCACAGTTCTTAGACAGCCTTCACTAACTGAAGTATTCGTGTGCTGACAATTAACTGAGAAGAATAAGACATTTAATAATGATGTTTTTATGTTGTCCTGCAGTGTTTTCTAGTGGACATATGTTGGATTTAATCTTGTTTTACAGCTGTGGTACATCTCTGAGACCCAACATAAAACATGTGATCAGTTCCGAGTCATAAAACGAGGTAAAGTTTTGTAGGTTTCAAGGCAATAAAACAACTTTAAACAATACGTTTGGGATAATTAAGGACACTTAGGTTCTCCAGGACCCCAAACTGAAGACACATTCCAACATACATACGTATTATTCATGATAGTGTGGATAATATTAATTTCTTCACGCGTAGTTGAACAACAGAGATGTTTTCTCACCTGCCAGCTAATATTGTTGTCAAAACAAAGACATGAGTCGTCTGCAAAGAGGAGCAGGACTGATTTTAAAGACTGAATTCTTGCTCCACTCTTAACTTTTGACGGCAGACAGAGAAGAAGAGTGTAAAGAACATCCAGAGTGGGGTCATTATTTTGTGCTGTGAGAGTTTTGTGCTCCGCTGCAAGAAGCTGACCCGGCACAGATAATTAGACTTTGTGCTGTTCTGGGTTCGGAATAAAGCTTTAGTTCATGGGAAGTCTCACACTGTGAAGTAACCTGATTTCATCTTCTGCCGCTGCCTGTACATGCATCTCCCCCGTAACGTTGGAGTACAGCGACGAATCGTAGGAAAATAATTCAACGTCTTTTTTTTTTTGTGGTGTCAAATGCAGGAAAATCTGCAGGAGAATCTGCAGGTGAAGCTGCAGGTGAAGCTGCAGGTGAAGCTGCAGGTGAAGCTGCAGGTGAAGCTGCGGTTTCATTTCAGTGTCACAGCTTCAAAAAATGACAAAATAACTTTTCCTAGTTTAGTTAGATGCATCTTTTCGTTTAAAAACTTCATGATTAAATATACCACGTAAAACAAAAATGGGGAAGACGATGTGTGTTTGAGCTCATCAGCTCCTGCAGCCGTCTGTACTTTCCACTTACAAGCAGCTAACGGAGAATAAATCAAGGTCCCACCAGAATTTGGCAGTGAAGTACGAGGCCTTGATTGATATTGTGGGCAGACAGAACCTTCTCCGAGACCTTCTTGAGGTAATGTTCTTTTTGTGTCCCAGACACATCTGACCAGTGAGCTGAGTAAGTGTTCCTGACAGGCTTTTTCGCAGGCGTTTTGAATGGTTTTCGATGTGAAAAGAAACGGAACCAGCTCGTCCACCAATTAGGACAAAAGCAGACGAAATAAAAGTCTAAAAAAGACATTTGTTGGAAAAAAATAACTAATTAGACGTCAGTTCTGGATCTTGGAAAGGCCGTTTTCAGACATTTTATAAATGAGCAGATTAATAATGTGAAGTTAACGTGTCTTTTAGGACTTTAGGACTCAGTAATGTATCTACTATATATCATCCACTTGAAATGATTAAGCTTCCTCATGAGCATCAATTAAAAATCAGTATTTGCAGTTAAATTGGCAAGTAATTGATCTTCATGGCAGGTGCTTCTTCAACACTCATTAAAAAGGATGTTGAGTTTCTGTCACATCACATCAAGTGTTGTTCATCGCTTCGGGTACCACCTCATATAAATTACATGACTTTGACATGAAATCAAAGTAATATAGTGCACAGAGATCACATTTAATTCTTATAATAATCCACAATATGTTGCATTGGATTTATTGTACCTCATATATAATGTAAATATAAGATTATGTTTGTTGTACATTCTGTATATCAAACATGGTCTTTGTTTTCTTCCAAACTGCTCGATCCAGCTGAGCTGCATCAGTGCAGCGTACACTTTAAAAACTCAGCGGAGACATGGGACCTTAAAATCTGGAGGGCAAAATCTCTTAACAATGTAAATGATATTCATAAATGCACAGACTGACTGTGGTTGTGTGGATGATAACCAGAGAAACATCTGTCAGTGAATAACAATTTTTGTGATGCTTGCAAAGCTTCGACTGGGGACATCTGAGAGTTACTGTCTGCATTAAACCGCCGTGCATTTTTACATCCCCCGTAGTTTATGACAAAATCCCCTGAATTGATAGACGACCTTGTAGTCTTTCCCTCTTTTTTCTTGTATCGAGCTATAAAAATACTTCTGGCCGTCTGCAGCGTTTCCCATGCAGGGTCCAGTTTTTCGATGCTGTGACTGATTGACTGAAGGTCAGCACTGTCAAAAGAGCTGCATGTGGACATTTACAGCTTATCATAATTTTCAAGTCATGCATTCAGCTCATTAAATAGTCTTGAGTTTTTTTAGACAGACTCCTGCTGACAGATTCATGGCTGCAGTGAGAGTTGCTGAGTCATGTTCTGAAAGTTGGAGGTGTGGGCATGTTCGAGAAAAAAATATTTTATGAAACAAAAACATTATTGGAGGTAAAATGTAACAAGCTTGGCCCTCATGTGTCTCACCGAGGGTTATGATAACAGGATCTCTGGAACAAATCAATTAAAAAGTTGTACTTTTATTTCTATGTGTCGCCTGACCCCTGCAGAGACCCCCCCTGGAATGCAAGGACCTTGGAGTCCCTGCTGGAAACCATATTGACTGAGTGAGTCATCACTTGTAATGGCCTTCGGTCGTATCTAATAATGACCACACTGTCAGTCTGATTTGTATTTTGAGCTTCTTTAAAGAAACATTTCAATGTCAGTTTCGAGCGGGTTCACCTGAAAGTCGAGCCACCGCTGTGAGGATCAAGTTAACGGCTCTACAGAACCGCTGGCGGTCTCCTGACGGAGGACGTCGTGATGCTCGCCACACATTTAATGATCAAAGAGCTTCTTCTGATCTTTTGATTACCATGGGGCCAGTTATAAAAATGTTTTTTTGAAAACCCTGCATGTTCCTTGTGTAATCATCTTGCAAATGGGGACAGAAGATCCTCCACATTCGTGTGGGGAGACGGATGAGGCACTTTGGTAGCAGGTAGCGTGCAATTGCCAATAATGGGTTCCCTCCTGACCCGGGCGAGCAGCTATTAGAGCTGTTTGCTTACTGCTCTCGGTACAAGGAGGCTGCTATTTTCTGTTGATGCATTTTTCACCTCCTTTGCTCCCCTCCTGTTATATACAAAGCACCTTGGTAATTTGTTTACAAGTGCTTTAAGGAATAATCTAGAAAATTATGTAATGGAAAACTTCAGCTAATTGTGCCGCTTGGGCTTGACTCCAAGAGATACCTCAGATGTTGCTGTCAAGGGAACGGCGTACCAGTTAAACTTGTCAGAGCCTTAAAGGCGAGGAGGCTGAGTCGGAGGCAGGAGGGAGGTGGAGAGGATGGAAAACACTACACAAAGGAGAACGTGGGTTAAAAAAAGGAATCAAAGCAGTGAGCTTATAACAGCGGTTTTGATGAAACCGCGAAGCCTTGTAAGTGACGGTTGACGGGAAGAATAATTACAGATGAAATCTCGTCTTCAATCAGGAGTTACATCGCATTTTCTCTCCGGCACGGGTCGCTATCTTATGATGAAACATCGTGTTACCTATGATTTCCGACGCATCATTCGGATCTTGAAGCTGCTGTATTGCAGCGAGTCGTTTACTCATTACAGACGTGTTGAAGCTGTTGCTTTGGCTGGCGATGAACTGTTCCATTTACTCCCAGAGGTCTGCGAACCGGAGCTCAGCTAGTTGAGTATTTTACGAGTCGCCCTCCGCCCCGTCTGTTAAACAGGTTCTGCATATGAGTGCAGAATTTGTAGGCAAGGGACACGATTTTAGGACTGGAAGCTTTCTTCTTTGTACTTCCCCCCGTTCTCTCTTTGAGAAAAAGAGCCTGCTGTCGTATCAACAAACCGGGGAATAACATGCGATTAAAGATTAGGGCGCACAGCTGGACTCCTTTTGGTTCACAAATAAGTTTTATGAACATTACTTTAGAGCATCATCTCGTTTGTGAAATAGTTTGTGAGAGACTCATTAGACATCAGTGCAACAAGGACGTGAATAATACAGCCTAAATCCAACTGATCGTATTCATACACACGCTTTAAATTGTGCTTACAGGTTTATAATTCACTGAGTTGTATTCTGGAAGCATAAAAAAAAGCTGGCAATGCACAAACACAATATATTTGTCCAATGGCTGAACTGCAGGCAGTATCTTTAACATAAAGTGATGCAACTGCATAATCAATAATCAACGTGAATAAATCATGCATTTGTTATCTGTTTGCTTTTTTTTTAGTTGTGGGTCATCTTATTTGTATTAATAGTTTTTGATCTATGTCTCATTCTTGACTTATACTAGTTAATTGTGATTTGTTTTTTTAGAATGCAGCATATTTAATCTTGGGTCATGAATTTGGGATATCTGAGGTTGAAGTATTTCCTTCCACCCCTGCAGGAGTCCACTCTCGGCGTGAAGTAACGGAGGGATTGTTGGTTTGACCTTGTTGCTGCAGACGTCTTAGTGTTGTGCTGTTCTCCTACTTGCTCGGATTTCCGGGAGATTTTCCCTGACACCCCTGACTCTGTAAAAACCCAGTGAGTTTATTCAATCTGATACTGGGTCATACAAATAGACTTGCCTTGACTTGACATGTGGCGTGAGGAGCCACAGCCTGTCACTTAGCCTCTGTCACTTGCTAAGTGACATCACGTCGGGACATGATGCTTCTCAAACTGCAGCCGCAGCCACAACTCTGTTGTTTCTGGCCACACGGAAACAACATCAACTGGCACTGCAGCTATTTTGATCTTGTGTATACTTGTGACTCAACTTCTGGACTTTCGGATCTGGAGGGATCGGATGAAAAAAATCTTTACGTAACAAACGACCTAATTGGTTTTCTTTGTTTTACTAGGTTCAAGCATCAAATATTCAGCAGCTGCTTTTAGCAACACGACGCAGCCGTGCAACAGCTGCTTACTCCTGCGTGTGTGCGTGCATATCAGAACACCAGTGGATGCAGAGGTTAGAGCTGGGTGATACAGTATGATGCCTTGACAGCGTATAATGTCAAAGCATACTTTATTAAATATTTAAATGCATACTGAGTACTGTTTAAGTTGAAAAAAACTATGAAAGTTAGACCAGATGTTAACTGCCAGTGTTACTGGCTTCATGACATCTGGAGGGTTTCTACCCAGTAAAAGAGGAAGTCGAGGCCTTTTTTTCTGCATTTCACAGATTCAACAAACTGTCCTGGTGTGCAAACAAAAAGCAGGTCTGAGCCGTTATCATGCTCAGAATCTTTGTTTTTTGGTGGCACACTCGCTTTATTGCTGTGCTGTTTTGTCCACTGCAATTCCGAGCGGTCCCTCGACAGCGATGTAGTTTTAATGTGTCTAGACCTACAGCAGCAGCAGCAGCAGCAATTAACTGCGATGTTTCGAGGTTCAAGGTGAACAAGAGTTCTGCAGCTATATTTAGTTATGAAAACCCATTTTCATGATGTCCAAATTCCTCTGCTGTTGTACAGAGCTGCTCCTCCCTACACGTGAATACATCGCTGCAGTGCCTGCCAGACATCTGACCAATCACCGGCCTGGAAACGAGGTCGATATAAACAAGAAACTTACGAAACATTTTATTCTGAAAATCTCGTGTACTCGTGTCAGGCATGTTAATACAAATCCTTAACAGACTGCAGGACTGTTCAGTCACTAGCGGACGTAGGAGAAGCAAACAGGAAGCAATTTATTATTTCTGTGTTCATGTTTCCCTCAGTTGACCTGCGTTCTCAGAGCGATAGAAATATTGGCATTTGTCGGTTGTTAAATACTTCTAAGTATTGATCTGTTGTCTCCTTAGTATTGATTTCAGTGAGAGGAGAGCGTATCGAGGGTGTGGACGCACCCCACGCAAGACCGAATGTTTGTGAGTCACGAGGGCGATCGGGGAATTAATTACTGAAGTTACGGTCAAAGAAGTTGTACTTGCAGTTTCTGACTGACTTGCTGAACCCCCCCCCCCCCCCCCCCCC